>VKOC01031497.1:0-14897 GCA_009364415.1 Spea multiplicata
ATGTTTATAGTGCTACCTACCTAGCTACCTACCTGCATTTGCATACCTAGTTTAGCTAAATTTGATGGGACAGGACTGGAAAAAAGCAGGACTGTTCCTGAAAACAGTCTGTTGGCAGGTACGTGGATGGAAAAATGTTATAGGGTGAAGTGTGAGTTATAGCGTTAATGCTAGTGAGTGTAGAAGTGAAGGCCAGGGCAAATAATAGGAGGAAAGGTCCTTGTGATTTGTGAATTGTACATGTGTGTGTGTGTGTTATGTTTTGTTGGTTGTGTAACAGACGGAAAAAAATTAAATGAAAGATTTGCTGAGAAAAAGTAGATGATTAAAAAATGGAAAAGGTGAATGAGTGGGCAATTGGCGACCCACTCACCTGTTTCACCCCAGGGCAAAGCATCTCATCTGATGGAGCAGATTGCCTTTCTTAAATTCAATCTGCCCAAATTGGGGTACCGAGCTCTTAGCTTGGAAAGTTAAATTTCCCTAATTGTCAAGCTAGTTTCTCCCCCTGAAAGACGTTGCTACAGCGTAAACAAGTGCAACCAGGGGGAAAAACTACCTTGACCATTAGGTGGCCATTGACCATTATGATGATGCCAATGATCGGTAACTAACCTTCTATATGAAGCCAGTGAGCTGTAAATGCATAAACGTTGTATATGATGTAAAAAATAGTAAATGTATAAATTAAATGCATAAATAAACTTTGTAAATGTTGCCACTGTGCAGTAAATACATAAAATTTGTATATGATGCCAATGAACAATAAATCCATTAACTTTCTATATGATGCCAATGAGCAGTAAATTAATAAATGTAATAAACTGTATACAATGCCAGTTAGCAGTAAATACATAAACTTTGTATATAATACCAAAGAGCAGTAAATGAATGAATTAAATACATAAATAAACTTTGCATTTGATAGCAGTTTGCAGTAAAAACATAAACATATATCATGCCGATGAGCAGTAAATATATAAATACATACTAACCATTATTTTGTCCATAGCCTTCATTTTAACTGCAGCAACTCTCAACCAGCCAGATATCTCATATTCCCTCCCAAGAATATATTTCTGACCAGGGTCGTAACTAGAAGCCTCAGAGCCCCGGTGCGAGAATCTGTTAAGGCCCCCAAAACCCACCCCCCCAAAAAATGATTCTATTACAACAATTTTTTTTCAACAAATTACATATTGAATCATATCTGTCAACTTTTTCAACTCACTTTATCTTTTATTCTGCAAATATAAAGGACAATTATTAATCAACATTGTTTATTAATAATGGTTTATAAACAATTATTTTTGGGGGGGTTAGCTATAAATAACACAGTAACATCTATTAATCATTTTGACTTACTGTAATCCTCAACAATGTAATTGTGGTCCTTTAAGGATAGCACACGGTTATACAACAGGTCACAGTCAATGATTACATGATGTGCCGAACGGAAGGAGAAGAGTTGCCCAGGAAAATCTGGTGAAATATCCTCGCTGTAGAACTCATGCAGTTTTGTTGCTGCTATTACCAAATTGTCATCAGATTCAGCATGATGATCTGAAATCTGTTAAGGACTGCATTCATGCCAGTAAATCTGTTGAGAGCTGGCTTATGATTGTGTCCAAACACCCATAAAACACAGTTGTTTTAAAGTGTTCTTCTGGGTCAGTTAGTCTTTCATCCATGCAAAGCTCATCAAAGTGGCTCCTTACTTTTTTAATTCTCATATTTTTAAACTTCTTTTCAATTCCCCACTATTTTTCCATGTCACTCGATTGCAAGACTTTTGAAATACTATTGACATGGTTCAAGATTTTTGTTTGTAGGACAATCAGAAAGACAAACAGGAAATATTTGATTTTCTTCTTTATATTGGCAGCATAATCTCTCTCTTTTGTTTTTGTTAATTTTTGTTAATGCCTGCACAATGTCTTCAAAACGGAAACGCAATGCAAGCAGGGAATCATGTCTAGAAGACCAGCGTGTAGGACAAAGACTTTTTAATGTGACAGAAGATTCAGCAGTGAATGATGACAGAAAGTTCCATCTGCGTATACTTTCCCCAAAGAAGATGTATACGTTCTGCACGATGTCAAAGAGAGAGGAAACTTCCTCTATGTCAGCAACAGCATCCTGAATAACTAGATTAAGGTTGTGTGCTGCACAGTGAATATACAGGGCATTTTTTTCTTTCTGTGCAATCCGAGCCTGAACCCCAGAATAAACACCACTCATTGTTGCAGCACCGTCATATCCCTGACCACGACACTTTGATATGTCAAGGCCCTTCTTTTCTATGCAGGCAACAATATCACCTTCTATTCCTGCCGTCTGATCTCCAATGGCATGAAACCCTAAAAAGCCTGCTTTATTGTAATACTAGAAGCTCTCAAATTCCTATCTGACTAATTTGATCAGTTTTAGATATATCCTGTGGTGTATCCATTATTATGGAAACATATTGTGCTTGTTTGATTTCAGTAATAATTTCATTATGCACTTTGTTTGACAGAATTTCTATTACTTAATTTTGAATTTTAGAACTTCCCTTGAGACTGGGGTAACTGGAGAAGTTCCTTTAAAAAATAAATTTGGTCATACTCTGCAAGCAGTTCTATAATGGTCAGAAAGTTGCCATTGTTCACCTCCCCAAACGCTGTCTGTGACCTCGGAAGGCCAGATTCGACTTAAAACTTGCCTCCAAAAGTTTTTTCCTGTCTTATCTGGTTTTCATTTTCCTCATCTACAGTTTTATGGCGCCTCCACTGATCATATACGACACAAGCTTCAATATGAGTTTGTGAATATTCATATTTCTGAATTTTAGCAGACAGCCTCTGCCACTTCTGAATCCCTTTCGCCCATGCAGGTTCAAACCCCACCCTTTTACGGTCTGCAAATAACCAGCATGGTTCACAATAAACTGCATTGAGTTTTGGAGAGTAACACAACCACATTACTGATAGTTTAAGCCCTGTCTTTGTCACTCGCTCATAATAGTGCTCAGAAAAGCACCTTTTCATTGAATCATTATCCCGCAAGAGGTCCTGGAGGTCTGCATGGGCCATGAGCCAATATACATTTTTTAACATTTGCATCTGTGAACGTGACTTGGTAATGCCCCCGATCAGTCACATATTTCTCACCTACAATACTACTTTTATACCACCACTTGAAGCTGCTCTATTGCTCTCCAAATCTGAATCAATGTCTATATTGGTGGTGATGCCTAATGGTTGCTCTTGCATTGTGCTACAGCCTTCAGCTGGATTGTCTTCCACCAGTGGAGATTCAGTAGAGTGAGGGTCCTCACTGACTCCTGTCTCACTGATAACATTTGCACTTTCCTCCTGCACAGATTTTTCATTTTTCTCACTACTATCTATAGCACTCTCAGACACAGTTTTTGGGGTGGAAAAGAAGTGGCTTATTTTTGGGAGTTTCAGAATTTTCATGTGCTCCTCTTGCCTTTTTACGTTTCTGAGCACTACTTTTGGACTGATTGGATAACATGATTGTTGGAAAATAGTTTTTATCTGTAAATAAAGTATATGACAGATAAAGTATACAAGCCCTTCAGGCAAGGAACCCTATGCACAGATTATAGGGTTAACGCTTATAGGTTGAGTTGGACAGATACACATTTTACAGTGCAGCAGGGTGAAATTAAAAAAAATGTTTTTTGGATTTTAAGGATTTAATTTGTTAAATGGGTGTGACATTCCAGTTTTATATAAAATGATTAGAGGTTTGGTTGTTATGACGGTCTATGACCGTCCTCGGTCCTTAAGGGGTTAAGGCAGTCAGAAGTTAAGCAGAGGTGAGTCAATTAGTCTCCTCTGCTCTGTTTCACACAGGGCAAGTTAATCACCTTGCTCTCCCCTGACCTGCTTCACCTCTTCCTGTGATTGGTTTATGCAGGGAAAGTTTAGTTTAGTCGTGAGGAGAAAAGGTGATGAGTGACTAAAAACAAATGTAACTAAACTTTCCCTGCATGATTGCTGCATTAACCAATCATAAGCAGAAGTGGACATTTGACCCAAGAGTGACTCACCTCTGCTTGTAGACTGCGTCCCCATGGGAGGAGCTACTGAAGGGAGGAGCAGGAGAAGAACGGGGGACTCTGAGCTAGCCCTCCCCTGTTGTGAGAGGAGCTGACTGCTTGAGAGGTAGAGCTGGCTGGGCCTTGAGGGGTGTAGCAGACTGCAGTAGTCGGAGACCAGCAGGAGGCGCGTTATCACAGCTGAGCTTGCCCCCCTGACCCTGTGAGAAGAGGGACAAGCAGCTTTTCAGGCTTCCTGGCTGGCTGAAAGTAAAGGTAGGAGGAGCAGGGCCTATTTCTGACTGACTTTGAGCCCACATGTTTGGATAATTTCACATATACTTTAAATCCATTTATTTATTTAAAGCTCGGTAGTGGAAACAGGTAACCTATATTTAGCATCTGAGTTTTTGTGATATTTTGTATAATTTTGGATATATATTTTTTCTACATCATATTTTTACATATATGGGATTATAAAATAAAATATATTTTTTATATTATACGTTTGTTTGATTACTTCTGTCTTCACAGAGTGCCAGTGTTTCTTTTTTCTGATTGAAATCAGTGTTGGAGTGGATGCTCCTTCCTGCTTGAGCACCCATGTTGGATAGTTGCTTTCGCCTTGCTTTTTACTGATATGGTCTGAGCTGGTGCTTTGTTCGAACAAAACTCTTCCGTATTGTGCAAACCACTGCATCAAAGCTGGTAAGGAAGATTCTGGGTTTGGGTTGACTGCCAGAATATCCCTATTCCCATATGAATCCTATTGGACTTTATAAAGCAACTTCAGCAAGATTAGAGTCAGTCTGTTTGCCCATACTTTTGTATATATCATTATGCACTGGTGCTGGGTAAGGTAGGAGTCCCTGTGCAGCGGCAGTATCGGGCTCTGAACTTAGCTGGGGTGCTATGTCAAATTGCAGAAGGCTGTCTGCTTTAGCCTTTTGCATTTCCTTTGGCGTCGTTGGTAGACACAACTGGAATATACCAGGAGTATAAGAACAGGCTCACAGCAACAGGTTCTGTAGTGAACGCAGGTATGGGCAGACAGCAATGGGGTCTGTAGCATAAGCAGACAGCAAGGAGGTCTGTAGCCCAAGCAGTCGGCAAGGGAGTCTGTAGCTCAAGCAGATAGCAAGGAGAACTATAGCACAAGCAGGCAGCAAGGAGGTCTGGAGCACAAGAAGACTGTAGCATGGTACCAAGGGATTATACACTCAAAGTCCACATCAACAAGTCAAAGTCTTGATGATCCACCTAATTTGCAATACAAAGGAGCAAACCAGGTGCAATGTCAAATTCCCCTCAAGGTTCAAAATAAGCAAAAACATGTAATCTACAGAATGTAAACAGGGCCAGGAACACAATGCTCTAGCAAGGAGCTAGGCGTATACCCAGGAATTTATAGAACAAAAGTGAAAACAGAGTATCGAAGATATATGGATTAAACAAAATCAGGTCACAGAAATGTAACCAAATATTTGGCATATATTTCAGTTATTACCACTGGTAATAATGCTTTAAGTAATGTACAATTGCCTAGATTTTAACAAAAGATCCTACAGAAATAAATACAGTGATGCAATTAACCCTTTCCGCATAATATCTAAATAGAAACACTCTGCAGACAGAGTGAGATCCGTGATCCGTGAAGTCTATTGAGAGGACTGGTAACTAACTGACTGAACAATTTTTGAGAACTCTGGAGTGTATTCAGTCAGGCCACTTCTTAATGTGGCTCTCAGCTTGGATATGAGCAGCTTCATAAATGAGAACATGCTTTCACAGAGCAAAGTCGACCCAAACACTGCCCAGAGCTTGGCAACGTAGGTCGAAATTTCTGAATAGTTTTCTGATTTATATCACTGACTCCAAAAGTCCAGAGACACTGGGTCTTCTGGGAGGGCATAGTTTGATTTCAGTTCAATCAATTCCTCTTGAAATTTTGCCATGCTGATAATGCCTATTCATGACAATTCAGACACATCCTGAGTCTTGCATGACATGGGCATGTCACTTCACTTCTGTATAACTTTGTAAAACTGAAAGGAAATCCCCCCTGTGCAGAAATAAATACCTCTTAGGAGGGGTAACAGATAACATTAACATAGTCCTTATCAGAGGGTCGCTATATGTCCCCTGCGTGTATGTCCCTCCTTCAGGCCTTCAATACTTGTCAAAAGGATGCAAAGAAAGTGAAAACATGAATTAAACTCGTCAAAGTCCTTGAAACCCTTTTTGAAATTGGGATTTTGTTTCAAGCGCTTCAGTTGTTTAAAATCTGGGATTCCATTGAGCTCAGGGGAGTTTAGCAATGGGAAATGAGTGCAATCTCCCATTGCCATTTGCTCAATCCACATGTCCTGTTTCAGACTGACTGTCTGGGTTTCTTTGTACTAATCTACAATGCTTTTGTTTCTTCCCTGCAGTTTCAATTTCAGTGTTTTCAGGTATCTTGTAAATTCTGAAAGGAAGTACAGATTTGTCAGCCACTAAGGGTCGGAAAGGTTGTGTCTCTGGGAGCCTTTTAATTCAAAAAAATCCCTTTTCTGTGGAAGCAGCTCCATAAACCTTTTCAACACATTCCTGTGACTTAACCATATGACTACATTAAAATATTAATCTCCATACTCTGCTTCAACTTCTTCCAGGTATCCCATAAATTGCCAATGGTTGAGGGCACAAGCACGGATAAAATGTACAATCTTTATTACTTCTTCCAAGAATGCAATGCAACGCACCTGACTTAAACAGTTCACAACACAAATTCTCCTGATGTATGATGCAGTAGAAGCTGGGAACACAAACCTTCTCCTTTGATTTGAACAAGCTGCTGAAACCTTAATGTTTCCTTGAAGGTGCCCCCTCTGTGGCAAGCGAAGTCAGTTTTTGCATGTTTAATACACATTTTTCAAACTCCTTACTGACAGCTTGAAGTATATCGCATCGTCTTGTTTGGTCATTATTTGGGGACTAGTAGTTTGGCTAGTAGTTCTTCCTTCACGTCAAAATCTTTTCTGACCGGTCTTATCCAAATGCACAACTGCGCAGTGTCTCTCATATTGGTGGATTCATCAAGTTCAATACTAAATGGAAGACAGGAATTCAGCTATTTTTTCAGTTGACCTTCAATATTCGACAAATTGACGATTCGGCCAGCTGTCGTTTGTCGGTTTAACAGCATCATCTTGACTCTTTTAGTCAGTTTTTAGTGCTTCCAGTGCTGCTAGAAGAGTCTATTTTAGCATTTCTGCCTCTGTAAAAGATTTCTTCCGCATAGCCAAAATCCAAGCGCATCTTGGGTGTGGCAATTTGAATCTTGTCCAGGGCAGGATTAAGACATTGTAGGCCCTTGGGCTACAGGTACTGTGAGGCCCCCAGAAATATCAGATTGGGCATAATTCCCTTGACAAATGTTCATTTTAATATACCTACTACGTCTTTATATATGCGCGGAGCATCTGGAAATATATTTGTATATTTGGCCCGCTTCCCAAATATACAAATATATTTCCCAGTTTTTTGTATTGCCGATTTGCAGGGCCGGACTGGGAATGAAAAGCAGCCCTGCTTTTCTGGAAACATTTGGACAGCAGCCCCATTGTCATGAACTGGGTCCATACAGACGACTGTAATGACCCAGAGCGCACAAAAATTGTGTTCAGGATGCAGAACCGGAGCCACAGGACCTGGTGCAGGGCAACTGCACTCACCCGAGTGTTGAGCACCTAGGGTTGTGCAGCCACTTACCAGCGTCCTGACATAGCAGCGGATGTTGTCCAGAACGAAGCAAAACTTAATGATATCTTGCAGGCACCCTGAAGCAGGCATGAGACATAGCACTAGAATCATGTGCAGGATGCTGCAGGCTGGGAGAATGGAAGCTAAGCAGAGTAACAGCTGAAGCATAACAAGTAAGGGGGACAGAGCAAGCAAGAGCAGGGAGACCAAGCAAGAAACACAGCCAGACAAGACATACATGATACAGGACACCCCCCTACCAGGGATTCAGGACCGGATACCCCTCTACCAGGGCTTCAGGACAGGACACCCCTCTATCGGGGCTTCAGGACACAACAAAGGACAGGGAACAAAGCAAGGAACACAGGGGATAGAGTAAGGAGACAAGATCCTCAGACGCTTTTCCTTTAAGCAAGGATAGGAAATATTAACAGGGACATGGGGAGAGGAGAAAGGAACTGAGATCCTTAGGCGATTCAGGGAATAGAGAGCAAAGGTACATAAGAGACAAACAAACATGGATACAGGAACTAGCCTAGAACTGTGTGATAATAATAGATTCTGTCACATCATATGGCCATAGTATGCTTAGCCCACCACTACGCCAAAGTATTCCAATTTTCGGTGGGTCATAGCACTAAACCCTGACTACTGAATAACTAATAAACTAAACATTGAATTCAAACACATATCAGAGAGACATAGCTGTGGACTGCATACTGAGACAAACATAACAAACGGGTGGGGTACACCTTATACAGGAAACAGGAGCTGAAGCAAAGAGCAGAACCGGAATCAGAAATCAGAAGCACGGAACAGAGCACAAGGAAATCCAGGGACGGAATGTAACGAAAAAGGGAAAACCAGAGATATGCAGCTCCGCATCCTAGATGGGGCATGACACCTATATATTTTCTGTCGAGGTCGAGCTCTTGTACCCACATACATACATACCTGAGTCACACTATTTGCCATCCAAATAACTATAAATCATTCATTTTTATCACATTATATGTATTAAAATCCCAGAAACCAAAAATGTTAAAAGGCTCAAATTAGTTACAGAGATTAGACATAATGGAATCAAAACATTTGATACTGCAAAAACTTGTAGATGAAAAAGTTCCAGTTCTGCCAGTGGCTATGTAAAATGTTCTCCCTTAAGGGGGGAAGTCAGGGAATTGTCCTCTGTAGAGCAGAATGAAATCAGACCTTACAATTAAATTGGGTTTCACAGACTCTGAAAATCCCAACCACCATCCAAGTTCCTGCCACTATACCTTTGTGATAAAATATGCAGATTGAAACAGAGTAAATAACACACAATACCTTTATTTTTTCTCTCACTGACTCTGAGCCTAGAAAGTTTTTTCCTCTGAAGTGATTACAAATTCAGGAGGGCATTTTATCTCTATTCCTACAAAACGTTAAGTGCCAGGAAATAGATGACCAAACACACACACCAGAACGGGCTGTGTCAAACCAACACCCAAACACATACACCAGGACAGGCTCTGCCATACCAACACACAAACACACACACCAGGACAGGCACTGCCACACCAAACCCACACACACCAGGACAGGTTCTGCCACACCGACATCCACACACACCAAGACAGTTTCTGCCACGACACCCAAACACACAAATCAGGACAGGCTCTGCCACACTGACACCCAGGCACACACACCAAGACAGTTTCTGCCACTCCGACAACCAAACACACAATAGGACAGGCTCTGCCACACCAACTCACCAAATACACACACACCAGGACAGTTTCGACACACCAAACACACACACACATCAGGACAGGCTCTGCCACACCGATACCCAAACACACACACATTAGGACAGGCTCTGCCACACCGACACCCAAACACACATGCCACAATTAAGCATAAAAAAATTATTGTCTACACTGCTTTGTCATTAACCCTTTTAAATTTTTGCCCCTTGTGTATCAATGCCCCAGCCAGGCCTCCCTTTTGCATTGATGAATGTGTTCTCCCCACAGCCTTGTGTATTGCCCCCTTTGTGCATTTAGGCCCCACACCCTTGTGTATTGATTTATGTGATGCCCCCCATCTAGGCCCCTCTTAGTATTGATTTATGTGATGCCTACCAGCCAACCTCCCCCCTTTGTGTATTGATGCCCCACCCCTTTAGTATTGGTTAATGTGATGCCCCCCCATATCCTTGTGTATTGCCCCCAGCCAGCCACCCCTTTAGTATTGATGTAGGGATTCCCAACCACCCTCTTGTCTATTGATGCCCCCCACTGCTATGTATATTACTCCAGCCACCCACCCACACACCCTGTTTATATTGATTTTGTAACGCCAAAACCATGCCACCCCCCCTTTAGTATTATTTAATTTTTAAGGCAACCCCTCCCCCTTGAATATGGGTCCCATTTCCTCTAACCTCTAACTATTTTTTTGGAAATACTTACTTTTTGCTTTTCTTTTTTCCGCTCTCCTCCAATGTGAGGATCCTCTCCTTGACACGAGGAACTCTTCTGTGAGCCCGCCCCCTTGAGCGTCACATCTTCAAAGGGGCGAGACAAAGAGCCTCACTGCATCACTGCCACAGGACAGCACAGTTTGTGTGCATGCCAGCCGCTTTAATTTTATTACGTGGCTGGTGATCCTGGCCTTTTCTCATTTGCTCTGTCTATGCATTCAGTTCCCTTTTTACCTTTTCTAACTCCTGCTTTCTTTGCTCAGAGTTGGGCAGAAATCTCTTCTCCATTTCAGTGTGAGTTGTCATAATGATGTTTCATTTTGTATTTTTTACCAATAGCAACAGTTTTTTTGCAAAGCAGACAATATGACTTGCAATCCTTTTCTGTAACAAAAAACTCAATTTCCCATTCTTTAATTTTGCGATTTTCTACTTCCAATGCTTCTTTTATGGTGGTTCATTGCTACTAATGGCACATTCCACAGGCGAAGTCCTGTGGTTGTGATTTTCAATAGATTTGTGCATTCGTATTCGGGCGAAGAGTGCGTTTTCATTGTCCGAATACCGAACATATGAACATTGGCGGCGGCAAAACGTAAATAAAACACACAAAACGAAGAATTTCTTCGTCTTGGTTTACTAATCTCCCTGGTCCCTTCCCCATCTAGCCTACCTTATTTACGGAGGAGGCCCTTGAACCTGCAGATTTTTGCTCCCATTACCTACGCAGCATCGCCGGGGTTAACTGGTAACGGAAATCCGTGGGTTCGCCATCAATTGGTTGATGCCATTGAAGGCCCCTGAAGGGGACCAATAGACTCACTTGCACGGCCCTTTGACTCCTGACGGCGAACCTGCCGCCGTTAACCCCTGAGATGCTGCTTACTATGTCGCCCGGGGGCTATATGATAGGAGGGTATTCATTAATTAGGGAGGTCTACATTCTCTACACGAGCGTCTCGAAATATTTTCCACGGTTGCCAGATTTTTTCAAACTTATCATTCTTTCCAAGTTTAGAATAATAGCCTCTTTCCATTATATACTGCTAATGAATTTGATTAGCGATTATCTCCCAGTTAATTATTCCAAAGTTTCTCCAATTTCTAGCGATACATATCTTTGCAGCAAGACAGATATGCATAATGAGAATCCTTTGGTTTATGGTGAAATTCTCTAGACCCATATGGAACAAAAACATCTGTGGATTAAGTTGATTTTGTGAGTGGAGAAGTGAAGTTAACATCTGTGAGATGTTATTCTTAATATTTAATAATTGGGAACACTCCCGCCACACGTGGAAGAAAGTGCCGATATTAGCACAACAGTGCCAGCATCAAGGTGAATTTGACTGGTTAATTTTATTAAGTCTAGATGGGACTAGGTACCATCTGTATGTCACCTTAATATAGGTCTCTATTAAATTTACCGAATGGACATTTTTTTTTGTCATTATAAGAGTTTGACGCCATTGATCCAAACGGAACTCCATGCCTAGGTCTCTCTCCCATCTCAAGATCGGTGAGTCCTTCTCATCCCCAGAGAAGCTTTGTAAGAGTGTATTTGTTACCCGAGATTTGTTTCTTTTTTGTGTAATGTCAACCAATGATCCAATAGCCAAGTTTTTCTGTATTCCTATTCGATTAATACAATTCTTAATTCTTAAATATGTAAATAGTTCCGAGGATGGTAAGGTATAAATCTCTCTAATCTGGGAGAAGGGCATAAGAGAATCTTGGATTAAAATATTGCCAATGGAAGAAATACCACTGATGTACCAATTGGACAGACCTATGTCTCTTATAAAATAGTGAATAGCCTCGAGAGGAGTACAGGAAAAGAGAGATCTGTTTATCTTTACTTTCAGTTTGAATTTAAGCATTGTTGTGAGTGTATCATATATTATAAGGTTCGGATTAATTATATCTTTTAGTCGGGTCACATCAGCCCAAAATAATGAATATAATTCTCCTTTCCTAATATCTGCTCCCTCTATTTGTAGCCATCTTGGTAGATTATTAGATCTTTTGTCCCAAGCTAAGAAGTGGGTCAGCATTGTTGCTTCATGGAGATTGTTAATGTTTGGATAGGATATTCCCCCCTTTCTGTTTTTTTCATTAAGATATTATACGTTATTCTTGGTCTCTTGCTGCCATATAAATCGATCAAAAATTTGTTGATAATGTTTTAAAATATAGGAGTGCACTCTCAAAGGAATTGTTCTAAAGTATTTTTGGAAGTAAGTATCCATTTAGGTTTATGCGACCTAACCATGAGATTTCTAAGTTCCTCCATCAATAGAGTTGCATCTTTATTTTTTCCAGTAATTTTTTATGATTATACTGAATTAATAAAGATACATCATTTATAATACTAATTCCCAAATATTCTATGGCATGTCCGTTCCAATTTAAACCAAACTGAGACCCAAATTCATCCTTTTGATTAAGACAGGTCATAATGACATGTGTTTTCCCTATGTTCATTTTGTAATTAGAGAATGAACTGAATTGATCTATTTGCTTAAAAAGAGCGGGAATAGAAGAAGTGACATTTGTCAAAGACAGAAATACATCATCTGCATAAAGAGATATTATGTACATATCTGATTTAATATGAACCCTAAGAATACTATGTGATTGTATTTATAAGTTTTCTATGAAGGATAGTGTTGAGTGCTCACTGAAATCTTGATAGATTTCTAATCACTGGTCTATTATTTTAGTTACCCAGTCAAACATAATCTTCCTGTAGTAAGCCTTTACGTCCAGATATTTAACAATCCTATCCTTTAGCATGGTTTCCATTAATTTGCCAACCATTGACATAAGGCTTACTAGTCTGTAGTTCACTGAGATGTCACTGCTACCTTTATGTGACTGTGACTATTATGAGCTTATTATGATGATGTTATGTTCATAATAGGTTGCTGTCCATCTTCTGTCTGATTCACACACACAAAGGCGTAATGCACGTACACACACACACACTGGGGTCAGTTACCAATGGTTAAAATGAAGTCACTCCCTGTTTTTTGTGTATTGTTGAAAAAGATACAAACTGTTATTTATGGTTTTGTACATTTAGGTAGAAAGCTAGATTAATTTGTCTCCTAAATTGGATGAGAAGTTAATAAGGTATCTAAACAACCTTTTCGAGAATACCAAGAAAAACTGCATGGATGGTAACCTACTCCTAGGAGACTTCATCTAATGTTTCCCTCTATAATTCTAGGGACAGAAGAGCTATGCTTCACATTTGGTGGAAGTACCCAAGGTGGTTTATTTATGGAGACAAACCTTTGTTTTGGTTACCAGTTTCTTACAAACCTCAGTTCCATTCTCACCCAAGATTGCCTTGTTTTACATGTTCCACACCCAGGTTGGAATAAACTACTGGACATTATGCAATATGTTAAACAAATGGAATTCCTGATGTATTCAATCTCACACAGTATTGGGTATGGTCTACTGGAGCAGCAATAGGGGCATGATTGACAATTTAAAAAAATTAAGGCCAGTTTTAGGTAGATTAACCACATGTACACAATGCTAAGATCAATAGAACGGACCAAGAGGGAGAGATGTTAGTTTGAAATAAACAATATCTTGTTTCTCTCTTTGTTCTTAATTTACATGGTGTTTTTGTATGGACTTTGGAAAAACCAAATGTATCAATGCAGGTGCAAAATTGCATCCATGGTATTTATGACCTAAGTGGTTCTTTGAGAAGATACCATTGTCATGGTGTTTTTTTATGCTAATAAGAAGGGTGGAAACATGGACTACTACTTTTCCAAATTTCTATTCATGGATTGTATTTGTAATTCTGTTATGCTGTATTAATGTAAGTATGTAACACAATTGCATGTAGTTTATTCACTGATCCAATAAAATTTACAATAAAAAATTGTTTTCTTACAGAAGCTTTTTGGATCCTTTAATTATGTAGGGTGCCAATACTAATAGAATTATTAGTTTTTTGTTTGCAAAACAAGGTCTGTACCTTGCTATAAATAAACAGTTTTGATCGCTTGCTTTATCACAAACTCTAGGCGTGACTGCCCCCTGACTTACTTTTTAAATTCAAATACAATGCAGTAATTCTGGTTTGATTGACATTTTTATTACTGTACCCTGTACGCTTAGTACATTTATTTAGAAATTTCACCTTTTAATCATTCACAGCATTGACAGTTCTGGTCAAAAAATAGTCCCGCTGGACAGTTTTGCTGGTAGGTGACACCATTCCAGCAGTTCCAATAAGCATTAATGTTTCCTGTCACCGGATACAGCCCATTGGCTCTACCAACACAAAATCCTTTGTCACTTGAACTGTGTCCAGAGCTTTTACCTGTAGAGCTGGGAATATTAGCTGGTGGTGTTGAAGGTGGAGGAGGCTCACCTGTATAAAACAGCAAAGCAACTGTTTACTAAAACATAATGTAATTGTACTATTAAAAAGGTGTCTTGTTTTGTGTAATTTAGAATATTTGTATGACTTTTTAGTCTTAGTTGAATGAGGTGAGAAGTGGCAATACATACAATGAGATAAAAAAGATAATGATAAAATCATAACCTGTCTATGAAAAGTATAAGATTAAGTTGTATAATGCTCGGGGTAACTGAAACGGATGCACA
>VKOC01031500.1:0-17560 GCA_009364415.1 Spea multiplicata
ACCAAACCTCACGACTTGAGGCATACAGAAAACAGGAAGTCAGTTAGAACTTCCTGTCTGCGCTGACGGTAGGATCCAGTTCAATCCAAACCAGTTCTCAATGAGGGATCATGGGAAGTAGAGGAGAATTTGCATAAAAATCGCCATTGATGGAGGCAAATACTAAAATATGGTTGGAAAATAAAAACTCAAAAAGAAATAAGGGTAAAAAATAATTTTAAATAGCAATAGATGGTTTTCAGCGTTGTTTCTTAGATGTGACAGATCTACAAAGCAATATCTATTTGTCCTTATTTGTCAGCGTTTCTATGTTTGTTTCCTTAGCTACGAACATATAGTTCGGGGAATTCTCAACACTCTCACTGTCTTAACGAACTACTTGAAACTATTTAAGTCTTTATGGGAAAATGACCTTTGTGTTCAAAACATTCATTCATTTCGAAGGGAGCTGAACACGTTACCAAATTTAGCACATATTTTCCCATCTGGAATTTATGAATATTGGAATTCATCCAAAATGGAAGAAAAAAAAAAAAAAAAAAAAAGAAACATCAAAAACTCCCCGGCTTTAGCTACTTTGACATGTAAGAGGAGGAAGGAAAGCTTGGGAAGCGACAAGAAAGAAGAAAAACGGGGAAAAAATAGGTTTTATGAAATCTTTGATGGGAACTAGTGATTGTGTCACATTTAACATTTTCCATTGGGTTAATGCGACTTAATGGAGGCTACTTTGATGTTTGGAAGCTTAGCCCCTCCATGAAGATCTGTGTAAGGCTGCAAAGCCAACGAAAAATTGGGTTTAAAACGGTAATAACAATTTTCTTGACAAATTTGCCTTCCCTTAGAATACAGAATGATGTCATAAATGAATCCTAACTAAAAATCCATTGAGGAAATCAGTATGTATCCAGTTCTACTAAATGCCTTCTGAGGTCCAAGAAGCTTGTATCTAGAACGAATGAACCCCAAAGCTTTCATACCCCCTAAGTGTCCCATTTTCACACCCCCTAAGTGTCTATTTTCAGACACTGACTAGCTGTCCCACCGAGTAGCCCCACAGGCCCGTGTTTGTGAGCAGTGGACATAATGGGCTGGTTGAGCTGGTTGATCTCTCCTAACCAGCCCAGGAGCTGTATTATCATTATCAATGGTGATCTGTATTGTTGCAACACTACCCCCCCCCCCATTGCCATTCCTATGTGGCCTCCTCGCAACGCTTTGACGCAGACAAAAAGCCACCACAAGGTGGCTCTTTGAGTAAGGTGGGCAGTTAATCCCATCCTGCCCCTCCTTGCCTCTGGTCCCACTCCTCACCATCTTAGGTCCTGCCCCTCTCCAGCTATACCCCCCCCAACGCAAGTGTAGACACCTGAAATGTTGGGGGGTATGGTTTGGGTAGACGGGTTGCTTTGACATGTATCTCAAGCCAAGGCTTGAAAGCGCTGAATTTACAAAAGACTCATCTCACTAATCAGAAGTAGTCTTTGGCCTGGCCAAGGTGGCTTCACAAAAAAGGTGGTCTCTGCGCATGAAGGATGTTTTTTTCCAAACATTTTAGTTGGATATCACAAGTTATCAGTACTGTAGGTACGTGTGTTCTTTGCTTTAAATAATCACCATTCCCTAGAAACTCCTCTTGTTTTGTTTTTAAAGTATATAATAGCTTCCCAAAATCTGAAATGCGCAATTTTAATTTATTTATTTACAGTAAAAAGAATTCCAGTTCTGCGAGACGCACGACTCTTTAGTTACCTCTGATAATACTGCTTTCCGTCCTGCTATGTTCTGCACTTTTGGGAGGCCGTCAGACCTCATTTACTGTAACTCATTCTGCCCTTTGGACAGAATTATTTTTAGAACCATTGCTCGTCGAAGTCTTGTCTTCCTCTGCTGTAGTAATTCCGTTAAAAACGTGAGTTTTAATGTTTAAGTTGAAAAACGATATACTTTTCATAGATTTGACTGCCTCTACGCTAACTCCATGGAGACGTTCATTTTTCGTGGTTCTTTCCACTGGAAAGCGTAGCGTTCCTCCATTTTTCCACCGAGCTCTGCCGGCGACAGCAGTAGGATAGTCTGGTGTTTGATGGAACTCTTATCTACAATGTTACTGGTGTCCAGTGTAAATTATTCCTTTACATGTAACCATCATGTACAAGAACCTATGTAAGAGCAGAAGACCCAAACCGAATACAGAAGGTGCCTTTCCAGATACTTCGGCTGATCCCTGGAAGAAGATGGGACTTTAGACTTGGTGTCTTGGGAAGACCATAGATATCCATATATCTTTCCTCGATATGGACCTGGTTTTGATTCCAAGTTGGGAACTTTATCTAATTACCAAAAATATACCCCAACCCCATATGTAAAAGTTGCCGATTAACTTAAAGGCACAGTCAGTGTCCCATACAGGTAGTATTTTACTAGGCAGTCTTGAACCCATATGGAAAAACCATACTCTCTGTGGTCCTATTTCCTGCACCACCTTTGGCCGCTTGAAATCAAGGAGGACATTTCTGAGTTTGGTCGTAGAGGGTCTCATGAGACCCCCTAGAAAGGGTTTTAAGTGTCCTCTTATAATGAAGTAGCTGTTTTTTTGTCTCATTACAACCCAATTGTAGCCGTTATAGATACATTTGTCTCACAGCGAGTATCTGGCCTTTTACCGTTACCCTTTATCCGAACAAGTCGAAAAAATGTAGTCTTTGTGCTGATCTGGTCTTTATCTTCATGACGGATGGACCCAAATTATCAGATCAGGTCACAATATTTCTTCCTATAACAAAATCCCATTCAGCACATGGCATTGATCTGCGTACAGATACAATAGAATCTGGAACGAGACACCGGGCGATCCTGCTGCAAAATATTGATCCACATTATAGATTCCCCTCTCTTTCTGCCTCTTGTAGAGAAAAGCTCATTTGATTATGCAAGGGAGCGCAGCATGCAGAATTAAATTAATAAACCCGATCGATTTGTCAAGTTTTAGAAATTTCTCATTTATAAATCATATCTCCCAAAAGACCCCGTTTAGTCTGGCCAGTCCCTCTTTGGGATACAAATGCCTCTTTCCCCCCCTGATGCCCCTCTTTTCCAGGAGATCAGAATGTTCGCTGAGTGTACAAATAATATATATTTTTTTAATTTAATTTAATTAATTAAATGTATTCAATTGAAAATTTAATAAATTTAAAGAAAGTTGACACCCCAAAAAACATGCAGAAACCGTACAACGGGCAGTTTTTTTACATAAAAATTAGAAGAATTAATAAGAATCCATATATTTATTTGTATGTAAAATTCCGTAATTTCCCCAACCTTTATTGCTTGTGCCAATTCGCCGTCCGACATATTAATTCCGTTAATTGCGTTGTGTATGGCAACCCCGTCATCATTACAGCCAATTTAACAAGATATCGTAATACTCGGTTTCGATACGAAGGACAATGAGCTATCGGAGCGTGAAGTCACATTTCCAAGTGTCCGCTAATAAGGGATAGTTAATTTCACGCTTGATCTTTTTGACATTCATAATCAATGCACCGAAATAATAGCCCGTGAGCTCTCTGCAATATTTATTAAGTACGTACCATTAAAGGTAGTTTAACAAATTGCGCCATTTGTTCCTAAGATCCTTAATCATAGGCATTACTGGAAAACAATTTGAAGCGACGCTGCCAATTCTGGGTGGTAGTAGTAGTTACAGGGTCAGGTAGCGTCCGCTTACAAGCTAGTGCAATATATATAAATGTATGTATATATATGTGTATATATGTAAAACGACTGCACTGCGTATATAGACGTATTTGCCTCGGTACTGGATCTCTATAACAATTATGGAGTCAAATAGATGAAAAATTGGGTCGATTTAGCAATTTGCCAGTAAAGTAAAATTACGTTGAAAGGCGCATATCCTCGGTGCCGATGCTACCGGCAATTGTAAATCAATTAAAAACCTTTACAATGCAAATGAAATTGCGGTACTGTTGTTACATGAAGCAGAATCTCATAAGAATGCAAATCGGAGGTGCTCCCACGCAGACGCCGTCGGGCTCGTTGAGTATTTCTTTACACGGTTAAGCCAGGAGACAAAATATCTCAAAGTTGAGCGGACACGCATGAAAATGCGATGGTTGTAGTCCGAGGCGGCTTGGCGTCAGAGTACAAATGCGCGCGCGAGTTCGTCAGGAACAGAATAATGGGCAATCTATTTAATACCGAGGCAGAGGCGACTACATCAAAGCCGCAGCTGTGTAGAACAAGTTAGGGGAGGGTTAGATGCCAAATATGTTTCCCTTCCAGTAGCGTTCTGGAGATATTGGTACAAGCCCAAAGAAAAAGAGAAAGAATTTAAAAAAAAAAACAGGATTTAATGAAAATGTATTTCTCTTAAGGTATTTACTTATTGCGGTATTTCTATGGTTTTTCGGCCCGAATGTCAGATATTTTCCCAAACTTGTCCCCCAAGTCCATACTTTTAATTTGTCTGCCTACAGTAAGTATCAACCATGCCCAGTTTATAACATCAAATGGATATCTTGTTCCATGCGCACTTAACTTGTCCCAGCTCCACTTGTGCATTCTTTTTAAACCGCACCTGTGCTTGTCCCTTTCAGCCCCACCCATGCTTAGTCCCTTTCAGCCCCACCCATGCTTTGGTCCTTCCATTTCCATCCTTGCAATCCTACTTATGCTTTGTGCTTCACATATCCACCCATGCTTAGTCTCTTCCAGCTCCACCAATGCATAGTCACCTCCAACCCCACCCATGCTTAGTCCCTTCCACCACCAGCCCCACCTGTGTTCCTCCCACCTTCACTCTCACTTAGTCCCTTCCAGCCCCACCAATGCCTAGCCCTCGGCAAACCCACCCACGCTTTGTCCCTCTCAGCTCCACCCATGAGGTATCCTCCCTGACTATGCTCACCCCTCATTTGAGGCTATCCATTGGTAAAATCAATTCAAATAGAGCCTCGAAAAGCTACTTTTTAAACAAGTTGCTCATACATTTCTTAATTTAAAACTGGTTAAATGTTCCTAGCATTACTGGGCTCACTTTTATATCTGTAGGAATAAATATTTAAATTTTATCAATCATGACATTTAGTTTGCCTATGAATTAAATATTATTTGCTACTAGCAAAGAATCCATTAAGAAAGCACTTTAGAGGTCAAAAAAACCTAATATTATCTTACGTCTGCCTCTGTCTTGTAATAGATATTGAAATGACTTTATTCCAGTAATAAACCATGTTAAGAAATCGAAATAAAAGACGTGAAATAGTCCAATGACAAATGAATTTCTATAAAAGACATTTGATACCTCCTATTAATAAATTATACTTAGGATATTTTTTATTCTCTTCATGCTGTGTTTAACATAACGTATTTTATTAGATTTTATATCAGAAGTTATCTGACTTTATAAATCATTACAGTATTTATTTTGTGTGAAAAGAGATATGAGATACATGTTTTTGAACATTAAATTAAATATGGACTACGAAGTAGAAATATTTTAGTATTCTATATAGGAACTTAATTTTTTGGGGGGGAATGCGTAAAAAAGGTCGGCGCAAGGGGTACAATCAACTCCCGTGTCTTGGGCCGAAGCAAGCAGGGTCTGCTATGGACCCCCTCAGTGGCCCTTGTGGACCTAATACCTAGGAATGGGAACTGGATTCTCATGGCCCACTACATGAGGCTGGGCCTTTGTGGGCTTTGGGTCCCAGATGGTCCTTTTCAGGGAATTGGGGACTGGTGGCTCCTTTTAAGGGGTTGGAACCCAGTGTCCTGTTTTAGGACTTTGGGGCCCGATTGCACTATTACGAGCTATACGGCCTGATGCCCCCCCCATTGAGTGCAGCAGAAAGAGCATGGGGTAGGGTGGTCGGAGGAGCATGGGGTGAGAAAGGGCAAGATGGTCGGAGGAACATTGGGTGGGACGCGCCAGGAGGACCAGGACCATCTCTTTCTTTTTGCTGTGTGGCTACCATATGTGATTGCCGCACTTAGGAGTTAATAGAGCACCTAGGAAGAAAAAAATCAAGATCAGACGATAACCACTGAAATTACTTGATGAATCAACTGTTTGATCAAAAATAATAGGCTCTATCCTTTGATGCATTTATGCTCCCCTTTCCTTGCCGTGCAAGGATGTGTATTAAACATTCTTCTGCTACAGAGAGGTACGTTGATGATTTCCCATCGTCAGAGAGGTGATATCATTGTTCGGTCCTTTGATCGTTCAGAAATCTTTCTCTTTCATTGAATTTTTATGTGTGCTGCTTGACATTTCCTTTTTAAAAAGACAGCCCCCCTACTGCATCGAGTTTCAAAAGATTTAATCACCTCTATACTTGACCTGGCTCTGGACCTGATGATGGACACCGCGAGCTGAAATCCTTTGTACTCTAGAACCTTTGTCTGCTTTTTTTTTTATAATCTATATTTTGCTTCTAATAATTTTTGTTAATCTTCATATAAAGCAATGGCGGAGATAGAGGGTTTTTTTTCTGACGTGTTCATTAATCCACCCCAGTACTCTCTTATCTTTGTTAGTGATGATGGTAGAATAATTAGGCGGGTTGAAAAAAATACAAGAAATTAAAAACAGTATAATTTAATGATCTTTCTGTGTATAGAATTGTTTGCTCTATTTAATGTGACACTAAGAAGAATGCTTTTAGCGTGTTCCATACACTAATTAACCAGGAGTGAATTGATTTTTTAAAATAATAATAAAAACAAGGATGCATCTCGTCATCTCGTCTGAGTTAGGAGGGTCTCTTATCCCCACTTCATGTATTACTCATATCTCAAAAAGTAACGCAAACACTAACCTGATCTAACCCTACAGAAAATCACTTCTGTGTTTGATTGAGAATAAATAGGGTATTAGGTTGGAAGGATGAGGATGCTTGTGGTTCTTTATACTTCCCAAGTGTCCATGTTTCATTCTCAAATCCCTGATACCCCTCTCTCCTCCCCTGATGCTCATCTCTCTCCTCCTCCGATCCCCTTTTTCGTAGGAGTTCATAATAATACCCCCCCCCAGCGCTGTATACAGTAATAGCCCCCATCACCCCCCATCACTGTGTACAGTAATACCTCCCCAGCGCTGTAAACAGTAATAACCCCCCCAGCGCCGTAACCAATAATAACCCCCAGGCCACAATTGTTGTCAGACATGACATTTGAGCAGATGCTTTATGGTAATGCTGATGAAGTCCATCCCTCCATAAACGTTCATTAGTCAGAGAGTCCAGCTTGCTGATTAAGACTGAGTCATTCTGTTGTTTCCCACAGGCAGTATGATAAGTCAGGATGTTTGTCTGATACTACTAATAAAATATTTGACATCAGTTCCCCTTTAAGTGTTAGATCACAAGTGTAGAGCAAACTTAAATTTCTCTAATTTTGCATTCCGCAGAAACTCTGGAAACTGGGAGTTTTCATGATCCTGTGTAAGGACCTTTAAGGACATTTGCCGAACAGAACCCATTAGCAGTAGTCCTAATCAATCTTCAATTTCCAGTATCCAAAAAAAACAATTTCAAGACAGAAATATATTTTCTTGATTGCAACCATCCTATTAGCTAGATAAATTACAATTTTGTTCATTTGATGAAAAGCTTCGAAGTTGCCTAATTATGTCAGGTAGCAAAAATTAAAAGTGTACCCGTTGCTGGATTTATTACCTTTAATAGAAAAGGTTTAATTTGCAGTTGTAAATAATGTTCAAGACTGAATAGAATAAAGAGTACCAGATACTTGATTTAGTTTGACGACCGGAGAATATGAAGTATCCAGCAGATTCCTTTGAAGCTGATGTTGGACCCTCAGCTTCCACGATCCTTGGCTGGCTTTCTGTCAACCACGGGTTGGGTGAGGATCATGGGAATTGCAGTTTAACACCAGATGAACATCAACCTTAGACACTTTTCTAGAGGAGAACTTTACACTATTATAAAGAGTAGAAATTACCAAATTTAGGAGATCCAGATCCTACCTATACGGAAAGGCATGTCACAAAATATAATCGAGGTAGGATAAAATATCCTTCCGTCTGTAGCATCTAGACTAGGATGTTATTCTGTGTGGAGGGGGCTTAGTGTCCTTTGTGGGTAAAGGATATGGAATCATCCCACCCCCTATGTAATTAAAATTTGTTGGCGGGTATGGTGGGTGGCCAATGTATATTGGGTAACTCGATCTGGTTGGGGCAAGGACTTTGGCCAGGGGAGACGATGAAGCTATTGGAAACCATCTAAACCCTAGGCTAAAGGTATAATCTCCTAGAGAACCAACTGGAGGACTCTGGAGTCTTTTGTAGAAGATTTTTTAGAAATGTCTTGTGGTCCTTGATAGATTTATTGAGGTCCTTCTAACTTTCTTCTTTTAGACTTTTCTGTGTGTGATGCTGCGGGATTAAAAAAAAAGAAAAAGTTGAGTTTCATTCAATAAGTAATTGAATTTTTAATTTAATTATCTTTAATCAATTTTTCTTCTTTGTTAAATAAATAAACAAAAAAAAAAACGACTAACCTGGCACCTAAGAATAAGACAGATTTATTTATGTTTGAGTTTGGAATAAGAAATCCATCTAAGTGCATATTTGAGGGTATGTTTGTATGCTTAATGTTAACCGTAACAGTATTCATGATCATGTCTTGGGGATTATCGAGACGGAACAGTAAATCCTACCGAGCAGTGGAGCAAGAATCTAAGCAACAAGACAGGACTTCCAGCTCTCAAATTTTAGCGCATTTTGTTTTAATCTCATTACCTGAGGGAACAATGCTCGAAACAAGATGATTTATAAGCCAGCGCCAACAATAGAATTAACTCTTTTGAGAGCCACAGGCATTAAAAATTTCGCTGGCGCTCCGAGTGTTCCAAAAAATATATTTTAAATGTAATTTGCCAAACGGCACAAAGTAACCATCTCAGCGGCTTCCAGTGTCGCTTCCATAAACAACATAAGGTCAACCACTATCTCCATTTTGTTTGTATTCCTTCAAGGTCAAACTGTTTGGATGTTGCCTTCTGGTAGCCAAGCTACTCCTGTCCACATCAATATGTTGTAGCTTTAACTTCTGGGAAAGCAGAAATATTACGATTTTTTTTAATAAAATTGATACCAGTTCCGAAAAGTAACAAACAAATGTTATTGATGAGGAACCACATCTCGTTCTTAGAGGGCCAAGAATGAAACCAAACAAATCTTGACGAGTCTAAGGGTTTCCTAAAGGTGGCAGTCCCCCACTTGAGCCTCAAATCCTTGATACCCTCTTTCCTCCCTTGATACCCTCTTTCCTCCCTTGATACCCTCTTTCCTCCCTCGATGTCCCTCTCTCCTCCTCGATACCTCTTTTTCCTTACATGAGCTTCCTTATCAAGGAGCTTGGAACGTTTGCTGGGTATGAGGGTATCGCAGGGTCCTACGGCCCTAAAAGCCCCGATAATGTGTATAGAAACAGCAGGAAACGGATTTATAAGTGAAAACGAGGTAAATAAAAGCCATTATTCTTTTTTTTGGTGTTTCTCAATTACATCAATAGGTCACGAATTGACATCTAATTCTCTACTGAAAGAGTTAAAGCCGTATAAATAAACAGCAGAGGTGTCTCGCATTGGATTTTTATTGGAATGATTACTTTTTTTTTTCTCTAGCCATTTTTATTTTTAATATGCTTTAATAAGCTTCGCACACACAAGTGGAAATCAATTTGAAAATGGATCATTTTATATTACAGGAGCTTCACGTGTAATTAGTTCATGTGATTAATGGCTTCTTCGCTAGAGAAAAAAACCCCTAATTTATCTTTTTCCTTAAAATAGCATATATTGTATTTGTTCGGGCAGTGGTTTGGATCACAGCAAGACTGTAATAAAGCCAACATTTAGAGCGTAATGCACGCAAAGAGGTCAAAAACCATGGCTTCCCTAAAACAATGGGAAATTTTATAAATAAAATTACATTTTATTTTTCTTTGCAATAAAATAAACCAATCCCTTGATAACGTATCTTCTGAATGTTTTGTCCGAGGAACTTTAGTATTTTATACTTAACATCAATATTCAATGCATATTAAGTATATTTTTGGTACTTTTTATCCATAGATTTAACCCTAGGTATACTCTAGGGTTAAAAATGATGATATGCTATGTGAAAAAAAAAAGATGGTTCTTCTTGCCCAATTCAAAATGGCCGAAGAAGGCAGCGATTGCCTTGATAAAGAAAGACAAGCATAATCCAATGTAGATATTATTGGGTTTCAATGGATTATTCTGCATGAAGAAATATTAACAAAAAACACAAACATTGAAAGTGTTAAAATGCATTAATTTTCTGTAAGATTCAGGGCAACGCGGTGACATCATGTCGCTCCTTTGTTTCTTTTCTCACGTCTAGGGAGGACCGGCTCGATTGCAATGGAAGAGGAGAACTGACACCCGAGGGCGGATTGGGGCCATGTAATCGGTACATTAGTCTTCTTAATTTGCCAAATCCTAACAGAAGTAAAAGTATTTTCTAACATTAACCCATTATAGAGCTAACTAAATTTTGAATATTTTGTGTACTAACAAACTTATGTATTTTTTAAATTATTTTTGGGCTAATGGAGTCAAAAACTACCATTTTGTAACCACCTTCTTTTTGCTGATGCCTATTTCTTTGCTGTCCCGTTGGTCACGTGACTTGTATTTTATTTTTAATCCACATCAGGAAAAATATGAAAATTTAAGCAAAAATGAAAAATCGTCTTGATTTTTACTGGTAACTTCTCTGCCGTCTGTCATTTTACTAAATTTATGTAACCGTGTCTGCAGATTAAAATAAAAGATAAATATATGTTAAAAATTCTTCTCATCTGTATGCTCATGGGAGCGGCCATTTTAAGTACCAGTTAAGGAAGTTGCTGCTTCCCTTAGAGGAACTTGATCTGGCAGCTTTGGGAGGAGACTGAGGAGAAGACATTCGGGGCAGGGAGCTAATTAGGTTTCCAAGTTTTCCCCACATGCCTCTATTCTAATCTATACTCATGTTTTAAATTGTTTTTGGCATTTTTTGCGAGTTTGAGACGCTCAACCAAAGGCGGACAACAGCTTCTTAGCATGTCCTACGGTGCGCCCCCCACTTGGGAGAAAAAATGTCCATCAACATCTCGGTTTGATTCTGCCCCGAGGGCAGTCCAGAACCAGATTGTGAGGCAAATTTCCTCTGCACGAGAGAACCAACAACCCCCCCCCCCCCGATACGGCCTTTGGCCTTGCCGGTGGGGTACGGTTAGACACAAGGAGGTCCACGCTTGGATTCACCTTTACGCTTTTTGTGACACGTGTGCTCTAGAACCATAAATTGTAGAAATGCCGTGATTTACCCTAAAAAATTTGGCTTATTTAGCGTCAGCAGTCCCTACAGTATGTTTACAAAGTATGAGTGCTTGTCTTTCCCATTATAATCTAGAGTCGCGCAATTAACCCCTTAAGGACAATGAGCAGTCCCAAAACCCATTGAAAACAATGGATTTTGAGCCCGTACATGTACGGGCTTTGTGATTAAGGGGTTAAATAAGTGTGAATCATTCAAATAATGAAAAGAAAATAAAGCAGACCTTAAAAGATGGCGTTATGAGAAATACCTAGAGAAAAATTGGCGGTTATTATTTTCGATCGCAGGGGATGCCATTAACATCCCTTCTTCCAATATCACACAGAGAAAACTATGCTTTTTCTCCCTTTAACATAAAATATAGAAAAATATAATAAAGATTTTTTTTTCCCCTCTAAGCGCTGCAATCCTATACAATTAGAAGTTGAGCTGAAAAAAAAAAGAATTGAGACTTTAAGAATTTGATCAAAGTAAGAAATGCTGGAAAGCCCCCACACCGAGAGATTTATTCTCATTCAGATAGGACAATAGGGAACAAAAAAAAATGGTGGAAAATGGCTGTAAACCAAAAATTCTGTTCGTTTTGTTTAGTCATCTACCCTGCTTGATATAAAACATTGATTTGATATCCGTGGTACAAGCTGTACTGTGCTCTTTATATATTTTTATAATCTTTTGAAGAGTTATACGGAAGATAAATTCTGGAAATGAAAAAAAAATTGGGTTGGCGAGGCGTTAAAATGTCTGGGTTTTTTTTTTGGACATAGGATTTATCAGTCTACATGATATTGGCCAAGACAGGAGACATTGTGTCCTTTGTAGACATAGGTTCTTCAGAAACCACATTATTATGGTTTCTCTTAGTGTTGATGAAAGCCCTCGATAAGACCGGTGGGGGACAATTTTCTCGACAGCCCTTGCTAGGAGTTGGATCAAGGGCCGTCCAACCTGCGGTCCTTCAGCTGCTGCAGGACTACATCTCCCATGATGCTCTTTCAGCTAAGGGGCTGGCTGAGGAGGAAGGGAGATGTAGTCCTGCAGCAGCTGGAGGGCCGCAGGTTGGACGCCCTTGAGTTAGATGGTTGAACATCAAAATGACACTTTTCTGAGGGCACCCATAGGTCTAGGGTCATCTCTGGTTGGGGTTATTATTATTATTATTTTATTGTTTCATATATTCCCATCATATTCCACAGCACTGGTTATAAGTTATACCTTTTACCCAATATGCAGATTCTCGATAAGACTGGTGGGGGGCACTTTTTGTAGACAAGCCTTGAGACTACAAATGTCCACATATTATTAAAAAAGTTTTCATCAAAAATTACCACAACCAAATACTGACTCCTCAAAAATTTAAATAGAGAAAATAATGAATAAATCACCCCAAAAAAATATAATGCATCCCACCAGATATGAAGGCCACCTCAAGATGTCCACTTATACCAGGTCTAAGTGTCCATCACGCCGTGAAACCTACCTCCATACCCCAATGAAAGCATGATGGCGTTTTCAATCATATATTTATATTTTTTTGTACAGTTTTTGAGGTTATTGTACAATTTGATCTCGTTCAGTAACACTAAGCTGAAAGCCATGGTTACTGTGATTCGCCCGGGGATATAATGTACAATTTATAATCGGCGTATAGAGTGTTGGTGTAACACATGTACATTCTCAGTGTATCTACATTGTTATGTTCTCGTTTTGTATTTACATAGCCCTGGACAAGGAAGCATTTATTTTCCGTTCTTTCGCCCCATCGTGGCTTTCACCGTTGCCATGGAAAATACATAGAGCCTCCATGGTCTTTTATCTTTTATCAGATATAATTCTTTCTTTAAGAGCTGCGACTCAAACCTTAATCAGTCGTTGGTCTCGTCTTAGATTCAGGAGCCGTATGTCTATCCCATGCATGTTTAATCCCCTCACTGTATTACCCTCTACCACTTCTGCTGGGAGGCTGTTCCACTTACCTATGACCCTCTCAGTAAAGTAAAACTTTCTTACATTACATCTAATAGAAACATAGCAAATTGCGCTCTTTTTAGAAATTGGCAAATTTATTCCAAGTACTAGGAGTACTTCTGACAATTTAATGTTCAATAGTAAATTGGATTCAGACGTATTATATATAAAAGAAAAGTTAAGCGGTGTTCTTATCAAATTCATATGTATGAAAAATCCGTATAATTTGGGTGTCAGCGGGGAAACTTGTTCAGCTGCTACTTTGGGGCAAATCTAGGTCTTATTGTAAAGTTCTTCAAAGTGATCTCATCTTAAAACGTCTTAAAACCGGTCAGCCGACCGGTTCACGTCACAAATAGTTAATATGATTATGGTTTGCTAATACCATATGTTTGGTGTATATAACCCATACAAATACCTGTTTTCACCCCAAAAAAGCTCAACAGCATGACATGTAACTGAATAAGCCTCTTTTCGAGCGCGTTAGCATTTCAAAATGGCTGTTAAAATGCCGTTAAAAGGACCGTTGGTAAGTCATCAGCGCACGGGTTTTATGGGAACAATTTACCCATTTTCTGCAAAAGACGGAATCGTGGAGTTGATATTGTGCCATAAAATATGGAATCAGCACTTGATGGGAGCTGTAAATACGCCGTACCGTATAGACACATGGCATTTTTATGAACTCCGATGTGATATGGTAAAGCCGTCGGCTGCCGACCATTAAAGCAGCGCTGGGTCCCTTGAGCGTTTCTCCAAAATGTTTTCCTTGTCAGCTATTAATGCTACTTTCTAAAGTATGTCAGATATTTATAGCTTAATATTCTAGAAAAAAATAAATACTTAAAAAATAATACTTTCTAGTTCAGCGATAACATAGAAAGACCCTTTTTTTGTAGCTCTGCTGATGTTCACGGTGATCGCGTTCCTTAGGAATTTAGTGGCCAAATTTATTTTTTTTAATGAATTTATTAATTTTTTTCTAGAATTCAATGCAGCGTTTGGACTCCAGCACTGAGAGGCCTTGAGTAAATGGGCCCTTTGGTTCATATCTTTTGGTTCAAATCAGCCCTGGCTGATGTTGCTGGCACTTGCGGGGGTTAAATTATTGCAAATTGAAATATAAAGTGGGCAGGCTTTTTTTCAGCGCCACTTAGACGTACAAGAGTGTTAACGTACGGAAAAAAAAAAATAATAAACGTTTTTTGAGGACTTTGCAAAAAACACTGGGGGGAATAGTAAGCGATTGTGGCAAAGAAAAGAAAAAAGCACTTTAAATAAAAAACTGGGAGGGAAAAGACGAACAAAAATCCAAAATTTAAGAATAGAGATAAATACTATATTTATATACATTTACTAAGAAACAAAAAAGAATCTTGAACTGCATATATCATAAAGCAAGACAAAAATAGTGTATTTTATGTTACGTGTATAATAATCACATGTATAATAAACATAAAAAAAAAAATATTTGCATTAAAATAAAATGTGTATTGCATACCATTGGACCCAGAATCAATACATTTGATCCCAAAACTGACTTTGTGAATACAGAATCTACTGGACAGCATTAACACCTTTCTGATGACAATAATAATGAATAAAGTAATAGGTGACCTTTCATTTTTCAAAGGATAAACGTAAAGCAGTTTCATTTTCATTAAATTGCCTTTAAGCATTGGAGAGAGATGGATATGGACCAAGAATTGGAAAAAAGAGCTCATGGTGTAACCCCATTTAAGGAAATAGCCATTTAGAACAGTTACAAATAGGGTAGAAATAGAGCTATTAATGATCATATCTTGAGATTCATAGATTTAAGTTTTATAATATTAAAAGTTAGGTTTTATATATTAGTGTGATTTTTTTTCTTCTTCTTCTTCTTCTTCTTCTTCTTCTTTGTTTCACACAAGTAACATGCCAAATAATTCTGAAAAATCGTTCTAAATGCGGAGCAATCACCATGGAGACCAGGGGAATCTTTATACTGATTTCTCCACATTAGAGCTCTGCCGAATTTCTGACCATTTCCGTCCGCTCCTGCAACATATGTGCCCAAACCGCCCGCTCCGGCAAACCTTCTGTCACAGCTTTCAGAGATAGTGAAGAATTTAATTCCCTTATTCACAGATACTATTCATTCACAGTATACTCATTCATTCCCTCATTCACAGATACTATTCATTCACAGATACTCATTCATTCCCTCAATCAAAGTACTAATCTTCAATCAGCATACTCATTATTCCCTCAATCACAGATACTAACATTCAACAGATACTCATTCATTCCCTCATCACAGAACTAATCATTCACAGAATACTCATTATCTATTCAAAGATACTGATCATTCAACAGATACTCATCATTCCCTCAATCACAGATACTAATCATTCACAGATACTCATTCATTCCTCTTCATCACAGATACTAATCATTCACAGATACTCATTCATTCCCTCAATCACAGATACTAATCGTTCACAGATACTCAAGTGCGATAAAAGTTTTTTCCTATATAATTTCAACGCGTCGCAATCGTGGGTTATGCTGGTCTTTTCAGATCGTGCGGATTGAATGGGAGAGAAGAGATTTCGGCTCAGATATTGACTATACATTATCTGACATGAACATTAACAAAATGGAGCAGAGCTTCAAGGTGAAAATTGCTTTAAAGTGTTTACTTGAAAAATCACCTCCGTGGATTAGTGCATCAGGCTTCATACTAATAGCTGAAATTGGGCAAGATCATTAATTCGGGTCGATGGGTAAAAAAAATGGAAAGCTAAGAAAAATAAAATGTTGTATTTATTAGTTATGATGCACTGATTTTAAATAACTAAGTGCACTCAAGGTTGACTATATAATATCCACTGGTTAAAATCTTTATTAAGGGCCGGTATTAGATATTTTAGAGGAGCAGACTAAAGGGTCGGATTGTTGGGAAAAATACAATATGGTCCACAGGCTTTATCTGGAAAACCAAAATTCTATCAGATTGTATATAATATGCAAGGTTCTAGTTGGAAAATGTATAAAAAATGTGTGATTTTTGTATGATTTAAGGATTTTGTAGGAGCTCAGAAGTGGGGACTTGGAGGCCATGTCATGATCTTCTAAGGTTCTGCTTAGCGGAGAACCTTAGAACGGTACAACCATGATACAAAACAGATGAATAGAGAGCTCCAGACAAACAACCAGACAATAAAACTTGACATATTTGTACTAGAGATACAATTTGAGTTTTTTTCCAGCTGTAAAAAAATAGCAATCAAGGTGGTCTCCAAATGGATTTGCCATCAAAGTCTACGTTTCGAGTACTCTAGTTTGGTGGGCCATACCATTAATCTTTCCGGCCAAGAGGCCGTACGACCTTTCCGTACGATGAAAGCCATAGGATAACCTTTGAGATCGGAACGATTTCTGTACATAAAGACATTTTTTTTTGTAAGCGTTAAGGCTTGTGAGCTATAAAGCTAAATGTTGAACACTCTACTTTACCGATCTTGCAAAATGTTTCGAAATCTTTGCCTTGAGGGAGAAATTAAGTTCCGTACAAACACGTTAGAGATATACGAGTCGCAATTTATTGTAAGAAACCGATTTATATTCAACCCAGACAATACATAGGAAATTACTGGAGGGAATATATGTCGGTTTGAACGTTTCTCTCTCTCTCTCTCTATTTTTGATGGAAAACAAGCGTCTTTAATTTTCAGATTATTGAAAAGACAAATAAATTAGATCATTTTTTTCAACAACATACCAAAAAAATTCAATTGATTTTATAGCATCTCATTAATACTTTATATATCCTCATTTGGAGATAAAAAAAAAACATTTATACCACTAAACTGATTTCTATTTTTCATCTGTCAGTATAACCGTAAGCATAAAATGTATACATATTGCTCATTTTAAGCGGGGGAGGGGGGTATGGTTGTCCTATTGGCCTAGTGTGAAGCAGGTAGATGGGACCTTCTGCTCGTTAAGATGTCTTCTCCTGCTCCATGATGGTCCACGTGTAACGGGGACACGAAGAGTTCAGCATAGTTGGTTGGGGACAGGCTTTCGTATAAACGCCGTAGAACAATTTCCCGAAAGATCTTTTTACCAGAATTCTAAAACTTGTTTTTTTTTTTTTTAAAAAAAGTTTAAATAGAAAGGATGGCTGCCATAGAAACTGAAAAC
>VKOC01031502.1:0-11510 GCA_009364415.1 Spea multiplicata
TATATACACATATATATATTATATATGTGTGTGTGTGTGTGTAAGGGCAGTGCATGTATGTCAGCAAATCAACCAGAAATCACCGGTAAGGTACATTGCTTGCCGTGATTGGCTGGTTGTTGTACGCTGGGTAGAGGGGTAGTCTTATACGGCGAGTATAGTCCAAACTCTATATTTGGACTGTAAAAGTTGGGGGTCGTCTTATACGCCCAGTTGTCTTATACGCCGGAATATACGGTAATCAATTTTAGGATGGGTTTGGGTATTCAAGCATACTGGTAATTATTTAGTTTTACAAGTGTGAAATTTAGAAGGATAGGTTTAAAGTCACAATTGTCAAGACAGTAAAAGGGCTCATAGGGAGTACTTTAATACAAGCACCCTAGGGTACCCACTAATCCTCGCTGGAATCCATGAAGGAGACAAAGGAAAGAGAACAATGTAAGTTTAACAAACATTTTTAATGATGTGTATCATATATATATATATAAATATAAACACACTGTACAATACACAATAAATATACTTCATTCAGAATTTGTATTTTTTATGTCCTCATGATATGCCATGACAGTTTGGAAAAACAGGGGTTTAATGACCCTTGGCATCTTAATACTACATGATAGTTTTGCATCTGCAGGGCTATGCACTTGCTGATGCACGGGAGATCAGGTTACACTTTATTTTCTTGGCTTATTAAAGATGTGCCAAATGAAAGGAAATAAAAACAAGAAATACATTTTTATCAATCATAGTTTTTATTACATATGAAAAAATAGTTTACATGTGAATTAATATTTACTAGTAACACTTTTTTTCTATAGGGTATATATATATTCAGAGTTTTTCTTTTTTTCCTAAACAAATATTCAAATTGTGGGGCGGTTGTTTTATAATCTGGGTGATTTTATAATTAAGCAAATAGGGTACATTTATTCAAAATAATCTTTATCATTATTATTAATTCATATAGCACCAACAAAGGATAAAACAATTTACCCAATGCAGTGGTGTAACAAACACATCAACAGAGACTCATCAATTCATAACGTAAAGAAGTAAAGACATCATTTTATAATCTAGAGTTAATTTCTCCAAATTCACCTTGCTTGAACTATTGAAAAGTGCTTCAGCAGAGGCCACATCAAAAAGCTGGTTCTCCTACCTGGTTTAGATCAGGTTACACTTTATTTTCTTGGCTTATTAAACATGTGCCAATGTTGTGAAATTAAAATATACCCACCAAAAATATAATTTGTGTGTGTGGTTTCAGTTCCATGTCCACTATTAAATTGATAACACCTGCAGATCAAGCGATTATAAGAGAAATGAACTTTACTAATATAGGGGAAAATAAATTAAAAAAAAAGTTCTAATGTTATTTGTAAAATAGAACTGGTCTTGAAGTGATTAAATGAGTATAGGCATCGGTTCGACTACTTACAAGTAGTTTGCATTTTTACATTCACTGTTTGTGTTGGGACCGCCTAAATAATTTTACTTAGGATTCCTATACTTCTGGAGCTACCTCTGATTAAATGCTTTGAAACCTTGCGATAAAGTGATCTGTCAAGCTACAAAGAGGAATAATGTCTGGAGTCACAATATTAAACATCTCTGTTGCAGAGCTCACTTCCTTTAGTGAAATGTTTGCATTTCTATAGGCTACATCATTGCACATGCAGCAGTATTACTGAAAGCTGCTTATTAACAACAGAATTGGAATTGTTTTGCGTATTTCGTGTATTGATTAATTACTGTTTAGTTTGGCATTTAAAGGGATTTTTAGGGGTATTTAGCAATGAGGGTATCCCAAGATATCCTGAAAAGGGAACTCAGATAAAACAGTTTTTTTCTTTGCATGTGTCCTGATTTGGTTTTGCCCAGAACTCTCTGGATTCAAACCAGAGTCTAGAGCTGAAGCACAGTTTCTGGCCATTTTTTCTCTTTCTCCAGGCAAGAGAGTGGCATTTTCCTTAATAGGCTATCTGGAGTAAGCCTCTCAACATGCATAGCTCCCCCTGCCTTTACACAAAGCTACTTCCCCAGAAGAGAAAATGATCCTGCTAGCCTACACTGGGAAGCTCCCATGTATGGTTTTATCACACCACATTTTACTTGGCAGCTTCGTAGTATATTATTACATTTTTAAAGCACATGCATGAACATAGACTACAGCTGAAATATTAACCAAAATAATGTTAACTAGTTGTGATTAATCTGAATATATCAATAAATAACACATTAAATGAAAACACAAATGTGTACTCAAATGTTTTTTGTAGCTTCTTTTATTCTATACTTTAATTTTCATTAAATCTCAGCAGCAAGGTTTCAGAAAAGTACCTCGACTTTCACACATACAAGGGCATAAATATCAAGAGCATTGGAATGACTCATGGAATGTCTACAAGTAGAATTAAACTTTGGCCTGATAGGTGAATCATCTTTATTTTTTCATGCAGCCTTACGTATTTGTCAACCTAGATATTGTGTATAAATATAGGTCAAAGAGCTCATATTTTGTTGGTTTAAATTCAAGTAACTCTAGGGATATTGCTAGTTGACCTTCTTTGACTTTTCATAGATTGCATTTTACCAGAAATAGTTACATGAAAGAAAAGAACTGTATGGATCGGACAGCTGAAACTGTAGATTTGTATTAAATACTAGTAAATGGTATCATTGTGCTGGAGACATAGGGACAATATGTTAAAAAATCTCAAACAACACCAGTCAATGTAAACATGAACATTTATGAACTCAACCTTGCGATATACAAAGTCTTTGTAGTACTTAGCATATTGGCACCAAGTACACAGTTGAGTATATCCACTAAGAAGTCAAGTGGTCAACTCTCAAAAACATATTTGCTAAGTTGTGGGTCTGAGAGTGCATGCAACTTTAATATGTGAGAGTTTCAAAGAAGGCCATGTGAGCCAAATGAAAACATCATCCTTGCCTAAAACACCCATAATTTAGTGCGAACAACAAGCTCCCAACAATAAAGAATAATTAAATATATGAGCTTGCGAGCAGGGCTCTCTCCACCAAATGTATCGGTTTGTCTTAGTCTGTCAATTCTTGTCTTGTCATATCCCTTGAATTTATGTATTGTATTAAGCGCTGCATAAACTGTTGGCGCTATATAAATAAAAGATAATAATAATAATAATAATAACTTAAAAAAATGGGGTGATTACCATCAAATTCTATGTTTCTATGTTATTTTGCCAGCTACATTAATGACAGCCCTGCTTGTCATCTATAAATGTCACATGTAAAGTTCTGCTTTGCTGTATGTGGGATGTTTAACTAAGTTATTGATTGCCTATTGTTATACAGCGCAGACACAATAGGCTAATGTTTTGTATATAAAACTAAGCAAGGTTAGCATGTGAAATGTATGAGTTACTAATGTGGTCATGCAATTACAATTATCAATATAACATGCAATATTTATAGTAGTACAGTGAAGTTTTGCATATGCCTAATACAGGGCTTGACAAATTTGTTGTGAACCTCGGCGCCAGGTAAAAAAGTTAGGAGCCAGGATGTTTTTAAACTAACAGTTGGTCAGGAGTGATACAATCATCATCAGCCCACTTACTAAACTCACAGCATTTGACCTGGAAGAACCCTGGACTTTCAGGTCAGCGCTGGGGTTTTTTTTTTAACTCTTTCGATGCTGATGTTCCATTGGAGCACTGCATTGACTGATATTTAGTCCTCACAAGCTTGTGGGGACAAATGTTAACCCCTACAATGCCAAGAATGTGTCATACACAAATGTGGCATTGAAGGGGTTAATGCTGCACTGTCGCTCTCATGGAACGATCAGGCAGCAGGGGGTGTTGGGCCTGGTCTCCACACTCTCCACCCTCTCCCAATGTCCCTGAAGCTGCCTCTGGCAGTTGGGACTCAATTGCTGGTCTATAGACCAGTCGTTGCAGGGGGGAGTCTCTGATGACTGCTGTAGGCTTCCATGCCTACAGGAATCATCAAAGGGCTTGTGGGGGCTCGTTTTTGCTGTTGCTGGTCTGCCTGGGCTTCCAGGCAGACCACCAGCAGCAGAGCCCCATACAAAACGGGAATTAACCCCTAAATGCCGCTCTCATGGAGCGATCAGCCCCTTCCCTGAAGCTGCCTGTGGCAGCTGAAAACACGATTTCTGGTTTTGCAGCAACCGCATTTTCAGCCTACAGGATCCTCTCCGTGGGAGGGATCTCTGGCTCGGGGACGGGCTCTGAGTGGCTGTGCTGTCTGCCCAGACTCCTGGGCAGACAGCAGCAGCAGTGCCCCCGTGTGGTAACTCTTACATCCACAATTTTTTCTGGAAGTAAGAGGCTGACAAAACCTAGGCGCCATGGCGACCTGGCGTCTGGGATTTGTCGAGCCCTGGCTTAATAATATATCGTAGTGTAATGTACCAGGAAATAGGTATTTTTGTTTCTTGAGAGCTGTCTACTTTGTAACATAAAAGGACATTTTGATCTATTATTAAAATAATAACTTCCCCCATGCTCATTCTGTCTTAATTTCGCAGCAACAGCCTTGAACTATATTCCCTCTACAAATTAACACCAAAGTAAAAGTACTTTCTATTTCCATTCTGCCACTATATGCAACTATGAACCTGAATTTTAGAATGGTAGAAATGTTTCATTCGTTTAGAGATAATTCAAGACAACTCGACTTTTCAGTTCAACTCAATTTTCTCAAATTAAATAAAATTTCAATGTGTCAGTCACAAGCAAATGAACTGGGCTTATTTCTCTTACCCTTTCTGTGGTCAAATTACAAATTTTAATCTATATGTAGATAATGGTGAACAAAAACCCTGAAGAAATGTCAAGAGTGTGGAGGTTATTACGAGCTAACTTTTAATTACTGTCCATCATTCTTCGAAAGCTGCTATAACCTAATAAATGAAGTGGCAACATTCAGTGAAATGCAACACAGAGCTTTTAAATGATTGAAATCAAAACTGTCTCTCTTTAAAATGGTAAGCACCAATACTTATAGAGTTTAAAACATAATATACTCCCAGATTCAAATAAGGATATACGCACTATAAATATACTCAGCAATATACTTATGCATTTCTGAATAAGTAACTTTATTTTTCTTTTGAACCATTTCCAAAACTATAATAATTTATTAGAGAGCTTTTTGCACTTCTGTGATCTTGCATGACTTGTGCACCAAGAGTAAAATTATTTCAGACAAATGTTTTGCTTTTTTGTTGTTTTTTTCTAAAAACAATTATGTTGTTGGAGGGTTTTTTCTTTATGTCAAAACAAAATGCCACTTTCTGGGCTCACATCTCAACAAGATTTGCTTCAAGCAGCAGCATCTTAAGGCTTAAGAAGAGATCCAGTCCCAATGTTGCATTGCAGGACCACTACCACCAACAACAATAGTAGCTCTGCCCCAATAGATATACACATCCAGCAGAATGCTATGGAATTCATTTTCCATTAATTTTAGAAATAATGTTTCCATAAGCAGAGTGAGGAAGGTGCAGCAGCAGGGCAATATGCAGGCACATGTAGGCAGACACATCTAACCAAAAAGGTATATGGGACTGAATTTTTCCAAAGAAATTAGCATTTTCATAAATTGTTCACTCAGAGTAAGAAAAGTGATACAACAGCAGCAGGGCAATGGACAGGCATTGGTAGAAAGATACATGCAGACACATTGCAGATGGAGATGAAGTTCCTCTTAAAAATTTACCATTTCTATGAATTGATTCCTCAAAGTAGTTAAGGTGACCACATTTCCCAACTGCCATTCAGGGACACTTACTTTGACAAGTGCATCAAAGCTATGCTTGGGACTGCAGAAAACATATTAGCCAGTGCACTTTTCAGTATTTATGTACATAAAATTCACTGGCTACATAAAAAGTTTCTCTTTTTTTATTGCTTTCTCAAGAAGCATGAACTTTTAAAAAACATGTATAAATGAATAACCTTATATAATAAACAATTTAATACAATTCTTAATAAATAATTTGACAATTTCAACGTGATGTGCCACCTGACAATTCAAGCTCTACTGAGAGCTCTTATTCTGGGACAATGCTTTGTCCTGGATTGAGGCTGATCGTGACCAGAGACAAGGAGTCCTATTGTGGGACTGTCTCAGGCTATCCAGGACAAGTGGTCACCCTAAGTTAAGGTGATGGAGTAGCAGCACTAGAACCACAGTTTGAATCTTGTGATGGGTAAACTAATTGGGGCAGATCTACTTTGAAGAAAGCCATCCACTTTACCAGGAATGGGGGGCTATGTAAGCTGGTGGATGGGCATGAAAGCCGCTGCTGGGCCACAAAGGAGAGTACTGGCCAGTAGTAAAGGTAAAAACCTGTATCACCCAAGTGAAAAAGTAGTTGCCCCCTAAACCTAAGAACTGGTTGTGCCACCTTCGGCAGCAACAACTGCAATAACAATTGTGATAACTGGCAAAGAGTCTTATAACACTGTAGATTAATTTTGGCCCACTTTTCTGGCAGAATTGTGTTGGAGAGTTTTTGTACTGCTGAAATGGCCAACATGTACACATAACATTTCATTTATTAAGAAACCCTGTTAGAATCACTTTTTCACATAGGGCCAGGTAGGGTTTTTTGTTCCAAACTTGGTAATTCTAAAAACTGCTTTTTTGTGTTTACCCAGGTCTAAACACAACTAATAAAACTAGTTTGATGATCTGAAACATTATGCAAAATGTGAAATACTTTTTTCACAGCAATTGCACATTTGGCTACTGCCATTCCACATCATGATTGTGAAAAGTTAAAATTCTGCACTCTTCGCAGTACCTTCCATGAGAATAACATTTTAACATTGATGATACAAAAAGCATTGTGGTGAGTGTTATGCCGAGGATTTAAATAGGCCATGGCACTTTAAGGCTAATGATCAATAAATGAAGTCATGCGGCCATCTGCTTGATACACGCAGCCTGAAAAATACACCCTTACATTGACACATATCTAATATGTAAAATGCAAACTACCCAAGATCAGGATATGTAAGGACATATATAAAGAGTTGAATGGGACCTACAGTACTCTCTCTCATATTAGCAAATAAGAGCAGATGAGACATAAATCGGAAAACCTCCACCCCTGTAGTAGATGAGCTGCAATTTTAGAAAAAAAAAACTACAAATGTATGTTTTTAATTTCAATCATCCAACAAAAGCACAAGGATTGTATGTTTTTCTTAGTATTTTCTTTTTTATATATTCAAAGCCTCTGATATTCTTTAGTCATCTTTAAACAATGTTGGGAATGACCCAAGAATAAAAAAAATGATAATGCCAGAATCATAATCCGCACTTCTGGATCCAATTACTACATATTTTCTTTAGGGAATTTTTTTGGCAGTTTATAAAAGTCAACTAGTGCATCCAGTATTGGCAGCAATGGCTGCGCTGACTTTGTAAAAAATTCAGTCATTGCATTACCGCTTCTCACCTTTCACAACTGGCACCATATCAAAACCAGAATCAATTTTAGAAATGTTCACTTTTTTGTACCATTTAACATATTAGCCAGATTAGCTCACTCTCTGTCAATTTTAGTTCCCGTAACAAATTCTAAAATCCTTTGTATTTTAATATCTTTCTATTTATTCTTGGCTTAATAATGTATTCTTTTGTCAAATACAGATGTAGGAGGGAAAAAGAGTTGTATTTTCTTGGGCATACATTATATTATATATCAGCAAACCAAAAATGGTTCTAACAATTTGCAGATGCCTTGGTAAAATATGTATATTTTTCTAAAGAACATTATACACCATCTGCAATGAATTGTTGAAATTTTATCATAAGGGTTTTATTTTACATTTTAAACAGCACAAACCAAAGTCCACTGGTCTTCTGTTAAGGAAATTACAATTTATTCCATATTTAAATTGAGTCAGGTATGTGGTCTCCTCTCATGTGTTTTAGTGATGCACATAATATATAGGGGATTAACAGTGAGCAAACGTCCAGTGAGTCAGAGGTGTGTCTAGATCACGGGAAATGAACCTATTTTAGGTAGGATAGGGCCCTACCTCTCAGAAAGGAGAAGGGAGAGAGATAGCAAAGAGGGAAGACATGGGATATAGAACAGGGAGAAAAGAAAGAGTGAAAAATTAGAGAGGGGGGGCAGATGGATTGAAACAATAACAAAAATGTCCTGAGGGAGAGGGTCCTGATGCTGGTATATAGTATACTCCCTAAAACCCCTCCCACAAATACATACAGAAAACCTGATATGCCCTAGTGATGGGAAGTTCGGATCATTAAAGTGAATTCTTCGGATCACTCAGTGTGACTCACAGGAGTTACCCAGTCCCTCCGTGCAGGCACACTAACGATTGGCCCCGCCCCTTTCATTACGCAATGGACCCTCCTGCCTGCCTACTCGAGTGATGTCAATTAAGGCAGGGAGTCGTTCAAAGATTCGGATCTTACAGTGATCCGGATCTTACAGTGTCCAGCAGTGTCCAGGGTCCAGCAGTTTCTAGCTGTATCCTAGAATTCGTATTGGCTTCACCAGTGTCTTCCTCAGAACTAGGATTTTCATCAGAGAAGGCAATAGGTAATTGGTGATTTCTATGCCAAGCTTTGATCCTACCCTCAGGCCCATTGAGTATCTCTCCATCGATCTGCTAATTTATGCTTTCCTGGAACTCCCAGGTTTCTTTGTAACGTACTTTGAAGTCATATCTTCACTTATATTTCATTAATCTTGTCAGTAGCTCGCTCAGCCAACTCATAGGCCCTCTGTAAACTCTCTTTCAGATTCCTAACATATTGATTATGAGAAGTATGGCTCATACCATCAGAAGACACTCCCAAACAGATATCAATAGACAACCTCGCCTCCCGACCAAACATCAGAAAGTAAGGAGAAAGCCCAGTGGATTTATGTCTGGTACAATTATAAGCGTGGACAAGCGTTTCTACATGTTGACTTCAATTCCTCTTCTCCACATCCTTGAGAGTGCCTAGTATGTCCAATAGACTCCTTCAGGGTTATATGGAGTCGTTCTACTTTTCTTAATCTGTAACAATCTCAGCATTTCTTTAATTATTCGGCTTTCAAAATCTCGACCTTGGTCCGAATGCAATCGTTTAGGAAAACCATAATGGGTAAAAAAATTCTGCCATAACACTTTAGCGACTGTGGCTGCCTTCTGATCCTTGGTGGGGTAGTCTTGAGCATATCGAGTAAACTGAACATCTTACCAGTACTCTTACCAGTAGAGTCAGGTTCGATGCATAGGAAGTCCATACATACTAAGTCCATAGGGCCAGAACTTGTTAGGTGACCCATGGGGGCATCACAAGTAGGTAAAGTCTTCCGCTGGATGCATCTTCTGCCCCTTCGACAATACATCTCCACAGAATCTATCATGTAGGGCCAGTAGAATTGTAGAATTGATCCTGGATTAGGCCGAATGTCTTATCAATTCCTAAATGGCCATGGAGGTCATGTAGAGATCTGAGCCCCATTCCTCTGAACTTTTGGGGAAGAACCAACTGTTTTCGACCAGGGTGATCATGGTATTGTATGACTCTGAATAGGATTCCATTCTCAATATGGAATCGACTCCACTCCCTAGTTCATATACTTGAAATCCTGCTTCTCCACAGCTTTTATGAGGTGGCCGATTACTGGGTCTTGAGCTTGTTTTTTCTCATCTAAGCTGATAACAGACAATTCAGGGATAGTAATTGGAAGGCACATGGCTTCAGGAATTGCCTTGGGTGTATAACTAAGAGAATTGATACATCTTAACTCAGAAAAATTGATCCATCCATCTTCTAAAATAGAGGTCTAACATAGGGCTCTGACTCCTGGGCCTGGAATCTCATCCCACTCCTTATCTTCGTTGGTAATGTTGCCTTGCTGGCGGATCCGTTGTGTTCTCGAGCAGGGGAGCAGAGACGCAACTCGCGCGTGCAGCCCCCTCTAGACAAAACTGACACTCCCCGGATAGCATTCCTTCCTGTAAAACTGCAACAGCAGTAATGGATTTCATTTTCCCTGGTTTAAGGTCAACAGGCGTTGGTCTCCAATAATGGAACTGACCTGTTGCGGCTTCAAGGGCTAGTAGATGACACTCTTGCCTCAGAGCTGGTTCTAGTTCATTCAATTTGTTTAAGCAGGAATCTCCCATTTCCTTAAAGTAAACGCGAAACACTCATCTCTCACCATCTGCGTATTAGTCCCCAATATGATGGGAACCCCAGGACGATTTAGATTTGGGCACAACAAAGCCTCCACTATCATAGGGCATTCTTTCCCAGTGTCCAATTGAGGGATCACAATCTGTACTTTAGTTAAGGCCTGAACGGGGTAAGTCTGAGAATCCAGACCTATTCTTCAAGTGTCTGCCACATGCAGGGCCCGGGTCAACAACTAAGCCCTCTGCAAAAAGAGAATCCTTCAAGGGACATGTGGTCGAGATATGTCCTGCTTGCCCACAGCTAAAACATTTAAATTCTCCTTTCTTGCCTGGCTGAGGAGAGATTTGAGAACTCTTTTTAGAGCTTTGAACTATGGTTTCTTCCCTGTTTAATACACCTGTTGGTAATTTTGTCTTAGGTGTTTTCTGGGTTTCATGTGATGAGGATTTCGCTATGCCTTCCTGATGTTTTAGGATATGGTCAAATTGTTTATGTATTATTTTGGCTCCTTTCATTGTTTCAGCATAAACAATCCCTTAGCACGTAGAAGGCTGACCAAAGCTGTAGCTATAAGATAATTTGGTAAGGTTCCTCTTAGGATTTGCTTCCTGCTGTATTCATCAAACTGATCTGATGTGATAACAGCCTTCTTAAACAACTTCCCTAGCATTAATTCTAATCATATGAGATAGGAAGTGAGGGTTTCCTTCTCCTGTTGAACTGTGGCAGCATATTGTAAATATCCTCCTCTTCACTCTCCTCACCATAAGTATGGTCTAACACCTTTAAAAGATCATCAACAGGAGAATTCGGGAAGCATAGTAGGTGACACTTTATTAATTTTAATGCAAAGGATCTCAGGCCTTCGATCAACCTCAGTCGCTTGGACTCTTCAGTACAAGTCCACTCCTTTAGTGCATATATATCAACTGGAAATCACATATACGCTCAGCACTGAAGGTATAGATCAAATAAACAACATGGAAACAGTACTCCAGGTATTGATCAACTGAATAAGACATACAAATCCTATATTTGCAGGTAAACATAAATAATGTATGGAAATATAGCTGATACAGATGAACAGAATGACACAAAACCCAGCTTTGCAGGTATAAATCAATTGGAAATTGGAAAAAAGGTATAGATAAAACCTCCCAAATTACAGGCATAGATCACTGGTCACACACCCCAAAGCCAACCCTGGTGTCCACACTGCCCACATAGAACCTGACCAGCATCCAAATTACACATTGTGTCAACTTTGTCCCCAAACAGCTGAACGTACGCCATGTTTGTCCCATAAACAC
>VKOC01031503.1:0-11316 GCA_009364415.1 Spea multiplicata
GATAGGAATGTGATTGCTGTTCCGGCGCTCAGCTGTGAAGCGCGCACCACGGGAAGACGGACGCCTCCCGCTCCCACTGCAGGACTCAACAAGGTAAGTAAGGGGAAGGGGCAGAGGGGGGCAGTGAGAAGGGGCAGAGGTGGTAGATAGTGATACAGGGGGATAGATAGTGAGAAAGGGGAGTTTTGTTACAAGTTTTTATTCCTTTTTTGGGATGGGGGGGGCGCCAGAGGAGTAGTCCGCACAGGGCGCCAGAACACCTAAGGCTGGCTCTGGTCACAGCAAGCACCACTTCAGGTTAATATGCAAAATTTCAACTGAAAGTAGATTAGCAAATTACTTGTTGGATACCTTAGAAAAGGCAGAAATAACTAATCATTATGTCTTTTTTGAGACACACTCTTTGCTGAGGATGTATACAGAAAAATTAAGGGTCGTTGTATGCTCACCTGTAAGCTTTATTTTACCGGATTCAAAAAACAAATGTTGTTTGATTTTTGGTTGGCAATAATTAACCATATAAAGACTGTAAAAACATGTTACCAATATATTGCATGTTCACAATGATCAATTGCTTTTACTGTATAATTTTCCATTAGAAAATCTGGGTTCACAGGTCCAAAATGCATCTTTTAAAAAATAAGCAGTTATTCTCTATAAAATTTCAGCTAACATTTATTTAAAATTTTAAAAAGGAATACTCTATTTTTATATGATACATATAGTTTTACCATCTAGGGGATTCTAACATAATTTAAGAAATAGTCAATTTAAGCAACAATGTACCCTAGTTTGGTTTACAAGAACAAAAAGAGATTTCCAAAGCAGTCTAACAATCAGAATAAAATGATGGACATGTGGAAGCTTATATTTAATTTCAAGTAACAAGGATACATTTCATACATTGTAAGATGTGATATTTTTTTTTAAATGATCTACGATCAAAGTCTTTGTGGGGAAATATCAAACAGCCTTACATTATTGTGCTTTCTGCCTCTGAAAGGTCACTTCATGATCAATAATACTTATGAGAAACGAGAATCAATAAAATCACATAGCCTGCAGGCATTATATACACAAAAGTGAACATCTACAAATAGTATTTACAAAGCAGATAGCCGTTCTGTAGAATAGAATAGAGTAATTCTCTAAAGCTCTAGGTTATTGCTTTCTTTTGTACTATCATTGTGAAGAATGTCTTTACTTTTTTATTTCATTTCATTTAATTGACTGATTTACAAAGCATCATAGATAGGTGTTTCTTTTAACATGCAGCTTGTGGGTATGTGCTCAGTACTGTATATACCTTTGGCACCTCTCAGCGGGTACCATCACTATTGCTTAGCACCAGGATATGATATAATGTGCTGGCGCTTTCTCTCATAAACGTGAGAAGTGCTAAGTACTGCATATTACTTTCAGGATTCCACCCTGTCAGTCCATGTCACGGCTGACCGTGAGCCGGGGAACCAGTAGGTTCCCATTAGCAGGAAACAAATACACACCAAAAATCCGGGTGAAGTACAAAAGGATGATCCCTAACGCAGTCAAGTCACAATGCAAAAGGTCTAGGCAGGCTGCAAGAATCACTGGTCGGAATAAAAAAATAGTGTCTGGAACACGAGTAAACGAATGGCAAATAGGAAAAGTCCAGCTGATACCTGAGCAAAGGTTTCTGGGAGGTCAGGGCTTTTATTCATTTGAATTTGGTGCCAAAATTACTTCATCGGAGGAGACACGTTGCCATGACACCACCTGTACATATCTCCCTCTCTGCTGGCGTCTGTGAAGGGGGGTGGCGCCACGGAGACCCTGCTCGCGTCTGTGTCAGCGAGCAGTGGAGGAGACGCTGTGCTGCATCTGTCCAACTCTGGATCCCGGGAGAAAGTGAGTAGGTTTGTGACAGTCCGGTCTGTTGCAGCCGCTAGAGGTCACCTGCCAGAACAATCATTACCTATATGGTAATGACCGGACCAGCTGCATCCTGGGTGCAGCTCTCCTCCTCAAAAACCTGCTGCTTCCATCATTCCGGGCCTTTGCATTGCAGTTTATCTGCCTACTACCTGGCCCTGTTCTTCTGCAAGCAGAATTTCTGATGTACCCATTATAACCTGGCTTGCTTTTGACTTCGTTTCCTGGTGCCTGATTTGACCCAGCTTGTTCTGACTCTGCTCCTGGATTCCGATTTGGCATTGATATCGTCTTTCTGGTTCTGACTCGGCTTGTCTCTGACTACGCGTGCCCTGCCAGAGGGCCCCCAGTCGCGTGCCCTGCCCCAGAGCTTTCCAGCCTTATTGCCAGTCAAGACCAGTCCTGTGTTCTACCTACTCCAATATAGACCGTCTCATAACAATGTCCAGCCTTCGGTGTGTTTCTTTCTGTCTGTACCTTTCTACCTGTCAAGATGCATCATGGGGTACAAGCAGAGCCTCTAGTATCCTCTGCAACTGGGTTCCTACCCGACCTGCTTACCTGAGCCCTGACAACAATGGATGATAAATAGGCAGCAGGGGGAAATCAGAGATCTCCCTTGTGAGATGTGTAACTAGAAACCACTGGGCTCAGGTATGAAAATTGCCTCAGGGCCCCTCAACTTCCCCAAGCATCACGTAATGATGTGAGTTGCCCCAAGCATTTTATCAGTGCCCCCAAACAGCATGTCTGAGCCATTTTTGCTCCAGTTTATCAGTGCCCCTCATGACCCTATTTGTGTGTTTAGAGGAGAGGGGGATAACTTTTTGTCTGTGGGGCCAGCCAAGTGGCCAGTTATAAAGTTTTATATAAGACACATTCAAACAATCTCTATTTCATTACCTAGACACTAAATGTATAGCAAATCCAAGTATAAAAAGCAAGTAGCTTAGAACTTTGGAAGTGAATGTCTCCAGTCTAGTTTAGCAACCGCTGTTATAGCATTAGAGCATGCCCTGACCTTTCCCACAACTGTCCTCATGCCTCATGCCCTGTATAGCGAGCTCAGAGTGAGTCCTGGAGCAACTCAGTGGACATTTTGTAGTCTAGTTCCAGGACCTGACACTAAAGCTGAAACCCCTGTTCTAGACCTTTGGATATAGTTATAACCATACCTACTAGCATTCCAAGAATTCTAACCTGGAGGTTTACCCCTAATTCTTCATATAGGTCCTAGGGGACAGAATTGGGATTTGGGTAAGGGTAGCCTCCTATGGGCAGAACTTTTCAGGGAATTGTGTGGAAATCAATATATGTTCTACTTTCTAGGGGGATATTAGAGGGATGTGTGTTGTTGGACCTAAGGGTCAAACTATAACATAAAAACTCACCTACTGTGAATGGCCTCTTAAAAGTAGCAGATTTATATTTAAGTATTTATTTAAATTAAATCAATAAATGGCTACGGAAGTGTGTATAATTAACAATAACACTAAATGAGCTACATGGGATTATCTCTTGGTGAGTTCCATTGTGGTGTTTTTGTATAACTAGGAAAACATTATATATCCTTTGTGACCTAAAAAGGGTCTAATAGGAGCACAATACAAATTGTATGTGCATTGTCTGACTGTAGAGACTAGGCATTGTCTGAGGATTTCCTTCTGGGTTTTTCTGGCAAATTGTTGAAACAGACTGAAAACAACTTTTAATGAATTCAGCTGCAGTGTCCTAATTGAAGTTGTTTATCCTCTTAATCCGATTACATTTGACAAAAACTGTTTTATCCTGCTTATAATTTTATGGTTTAAGGTCCTATTTGCAGCTCATTTTCAGCTAGGGTTATATTTCACCTTTATTAAGAAAGGAGAATTTTCCTCTTCTTGATCAAACACTAACAAATGCATATGAGTGTGAACCCTCTTGTTGCAATGTGAAAAAGCCCTTCAAATCTTAAGGAATCTAAAACAGGAAAGTGATACAAAATCACTTTAATAATTGGAAAAATAGTTCCAAAGGAGGATAACATGGGTTGTTTACACTTAGCCCTTATTCAATTATGTAAAACAATTGCCTTGTTGCAATCCACTTTGTCAAATAGATAATACCTCAAAAATGTAGGCATTCGTGGGTCTTGTAAATCCAAAAAACTTACTTATTAGAGATTCACATACAGAAGATTAACATTTCAGTCCCGGTTTAGAGCTTTTATCAAAATCTTCATAAGAGTCCTGATCTGTATGTGAACCTCTTATTAAAGTAAGTTTTGTGGATTTAAAAGCTGTGAGTGCATATATTTTTGCGGATATATATAAATATACATACCTACATACATACTCATTAAGATTTGTAGATTTTAATGAAATTTGACAATTTTGTTAATTCATACAAATGTCTATAAATAAGGGTGGAACCCAAAGAAACAAACAAAAACAAATCAGAGAGCTCGTAATTTTCATTTGCATTTAATTTTTTTTCCCTCGTTTGCGTACTTAATGTCTCCTTTTCCACAGCTCTGCTTCTTGTCTTGCCTCTTCTTGTTCTTCTAGCCCATTCTCTCTAATCTTTTAACTCAGTATGAACCTTTATAAAGAGAAACCCTACAATCTGCTTAATGCGATTGTTCTGGAACATTCCTTTCCTTGACAGCAGGGCTAGGGTGACCACACGATTGCCCAGGTTGTCTGTGCCCATCCCACAAATGTTTACCGGCTGTGGGATGGACACAAATAACCTCCGTTGCTGCCGGCATCTATGCCGGGGCTTCTATGGTGGAGCACCGGAAGGTCATTTGATGCCGATGCTCAGTCATAGAAGCCCCAGAGGAAGTGCTGGCAGCAGCGGAGGTTATCTGCGTGCGTCGATGACCACCAGCTGCCAGAGAGAAGGATCCAGGTTCCCTTCAGCGCTGCGGGGGATCTGGATCTTAGTCTTGTAGTCAGACCTCTATTTGAGATCTGATTAGAAGATGACCTCGAATATAAGAAGATGGTTATTTTTCAGAGCATTTGATATTGCATATGATATTGTATGACAATATAGATTAAAATTACTCATATTTGCATATTTAGACCCAAGGCCTACTAAGGAGGGATGGTAGGTCATCCTCAGGTATAGCCTAGAAAGGTGCAGTTAACTGTGCGCATTGACTACCTTGCCCTGTTAATCAGTGACGAGAGCTATGATTTGAAGTCATATCTTGAGATTGACATACATGCAAAATGCCTGGGTCAGCATCCATCATTAGTACATCATTGGATTGTACACATGCCGATTTGTAACAAATTCACATGGCACAATGTAAAGCTATTATAAGAATGTATTGTAAGGCACCACGTCAATGTCAAAATTTGGGAACCTTTATGTACCTTTTTATTTATAGTTTTAAATACTTCTCTACTAATAAGCTACTCATCACACAAATTAGAATATATAAATGTACTATGTAACAGAAAAAATAATAATAATAAATGTCATTATTGAGGAAATAAACTGCACTAAATAAAGTAACACTAAAATGCAATTTGTAAAAAAATATCCATATTGAAAAAAAAACACAAACAAGAAAAAAGATATTAAAAGAGGAGAAAGATCAAAATGTAATTTAGCTATATTCCTTCTAAAGGCTAAAAAGGCTCATGATAATAATTTTCTTGTATTAAAACTTGAACAGTTAGGTTATCAGATCATTGTTACCTCAAAAGAAAGGGTAATTTTTATGATTTTTATGCAGATATCCAGAATATTATTTATTCTGTAGATATTTTTACATAATAATAAATGTTATGTTTCGGTTCTATAATTTCCATGTTAAAATATATTTTAGTCCTAAAAAGGAGGTGCAATAGGTATCAGCATTGCAATACAATAATAATAACTAACAAAAACAATAATGCTAATATTATCTATACATACCTGCATGGATTTAACTTATATTAACAATTAAACAGGTATCGAGTATAAAATTAAAACATAAAAGGGTTTTTAAAAATAACCCTTTCAATGATGTGACATTAGTTTTAATTAAATCCAGAAAATTGGCTTTCCAATCTGTATTTCCAGCATTAGGCACTGCTACTTCCATTGTGGATTATAATATTAAATTTAGTTAATTCATGAGTTTCTTTGCCTAAATGGCCCCTTTGCGTTACTTATTCAGGTGTCCTTCCTTTGTAGCTAGTAACTTATTGTTATAATGATATAAATATTTAGTAATTTAAACATTTACCTTCAATTATAGACACATGTTTACTCATGTGTATGCAAAACAGTATGAAATGTAAGTACAAATGTAAAAGTCTTGTTTGTCTTGTATGTGTTCCTATCAAGATGGCCAGGACCACATTTTTACAGCCTAGTTGAGCTTAGTTTACCTTAATTCAACCTAATTGTTCAATTACTTTGATCTGACTTGTCTGACTGGAGATCTGCTTTCATCTGTTGAGACAAGCGGTGACTGTTAATGGAAAACAATAACTTAGCTCTCACTCTTCTCTCCTCTTTCTTTCCACTCATTTATCTTGTTTCTCATTTCTCTAGACTCTCCTCAATGTTCTTTCTTATTTACTTTCCTCTTCTCACTTTCATCTGCTTGTTCTCTCTAACCTCTATTTCTTCTCCTCTCGCCATTCATAATTTCTCTCTTCTCTCTCTTTCCACCATTGTCTCCTTCCTAATTTCTTATTTCTTTCTCCCTTTATCTTCTCTTTTCACAAGTAACTTTCACAATATAGATCATATTACACTAGGTAGGTGCTCATAAATGTGTCATACTAACAGGCACAAATAAACATGGTGATCAGCACACACGGAAAGCCCTGTATGGGCCTCCTACTTTGATGGTCATTTTGTCTGACTTTATATTGAGTTAGCTCAATGAAGAATGCAAACATTCAGCTCTTTAGTTTCAGGTTAACATATCCAGGGCTGTAGGTAGGGTGAGGCGAGAGAGGCACTCGCCTCAGGTGCACCTGTAGGACTGGTTGGGGACATTTCTAACCAGCCCAACCTTAAGGTAGCACTTGTGAGTGTGCTCCATGTCACCATAGACATCACTACAGGAGCGACGCCTATAGTGCCCCTATAGCCACCTCTCCTGGGCCGGTCTTCAGTGGAGGGCAGATTCAGCTGCAAGACTGTGATCTCCCCAACCAGCCCTGCTCATCGGGCACACCTGTGGGCAGTGTGCGCACCAAGGGACCATGAGCGCTGGTCTGGGTAGGAGGCAACCGATGAGCAGGGCTGATTGGGGAGATCACAATCCCCCTCTAAATGGCCCAACATTAGGGAGTGCGAGGTCTGCCACTTCAGACCTCAGCTTTCATGCTCCCTATCACTATGTGCCAGCAACTGATGCCGAGTGCTGGGATATGATTCCCCCCCCTCGCATTCTTCATCAATAGCCAGTGCATAGTGATTAGGGAGTACTAAAGCAGAGGTCTGAAATGACAGACCTTGTGCTCCCATGACAGGATGAGAAAGGTAAGAGATGGAGAGTGTCACGCATCACCCAGAGTCCCACAGACTGCAAGGCGTGGCCACCACCTTTAAGAGGCCTGGCTGGACTCAAACTCACTGATGTGTCATCACCTAGTATGACCTTGACCCCTGGACCATGACCCCGCAACTGATTGTTTGCTGCCTGCCTTGACCCCTGGACCCTGACCCAGACTTCTCTTTTGGATTTGCCCTCGTGATTAGGAGTTTCTGGACTTTTGTTCTAGTTTCCTGCACTACGCTCCACATCCCGGCCTGACAAAACTAGTAAACCTGACAGACACATTTAACATTGTGCTGTCACTATACTACTACTACTACTACTGATTGTTTCTTTTGTTTTATCAGTGGCAGTTAGTATCTTTACGCCCTTAGTATCTTTATGCCCTGTCTGGGAGCCAGCTTCATATTTTTGTTTCAAACTGAAAAAGAAACAAAAAATGTCCCATGGCTACCTGACTCTGGGAATTTGTTAGCTCCTAGATAAGAATACTGACATGCGTGACACTCGGCTAGTTTAGTTCTCACAGAATACCTGGGACTGAATAAAGTTTGAGGTCTGTAATGCATGATAAATCTGAAGACTTTATGGGGCAAATGGTTTTCTGTTGTTAAAAAATTGTAGGTTTTATGTGTGCAATTTATTCTATGTATGAGTATATATGAGAATGCTGTTTATGCACTACTACTTATGCCCTGTTTGCCAGTTGGACAACACTGTAGTGGAAAATAGCACTATATAATTCAAATAATAGAGACATTTGTAAAAATACAATAAAAGAAGATTATTTGGCTTGAATTAATTGTCCCATAGTAATTCAACATCAACACAAAATAGCTACCCTTAATGCTGAATAAAATATGAAACCATTGCTAATACCACCTGGGTCAAGTCATATCCCCTTCGCCACCTAAGTTCAACCACTCAAAAAATTACAAGGACACCACTCCACAAATGGCGTGCAAGCACACATCCAGTTGTCTGCCCCATTAACGTCATCAGGTGGCCACCAACTTAAAGTTCAAGGGCTGCCTGCCCAGCATCATTGGAATTACAATTACTGTGTTTTACCACTATAAAAGCCCAAAAGAACTATGCAAACAGGAACATTTTCCATATCATTATGGAGTGTTGGGGAACACAGTATTGATTCACAAGTTGCCATACAGAGGGGGAAGTGTCTTTTGCACACAACACACATCAGCTTCAGCAAACTATCCTGTGTTAATCAATAGTAATTTATTGATTTGCCTTAAACAGTTCAGAAAAATAAACTGAACATGTTCATTAAACTACTAACCTTTTGTTTAGAAAAAAAATATAGTACCAATGAAACATTCATTATGCCTGAGCAACAGAACAGTTACTACTGCATAAAATGTAACAGCAAAATGGTAATTGTAGCAGTATATTATGAGTTTGGAAAAAACAGTGGCCAAACTCATATTTAAGTGGTGTCATGCAAAACCTTATATATATTTATATATATAATATATATATATATATATATATATATATCTATATATATACATACTCGCAGTATATATTTAACAGGTCTTAAAATATAAAACTCTTAATTAGACTCTTCATTTGATTTATTTATAATTTATAACCAGTTAATCTTGTTACATGTACATTGAACTACTACATACAGTATACAACACATGGATTTCTTGATACTTTTAATTATGGCATATAATGCAATGAATTTTGTAAATTAAACTTACCCCAATGATATGCTGAAGAAAGCAACCCACAGGAATTATAAAAAGGCTATTGCTTTTACTTGTATTAACATCACAAAATATACACTTTATTCCAGAGACACAGATAAACAAAAAGACCTCAGGAAGTACAAGGATACTAAATTGACAAATGGCCAACAAAAACATACAGAGAGAGGGACTTCTGAAATACAATGAGCACAGTAAGCCAACAATTGCAAGCTTTCGAGACTATGTCAATCTCTTCTTCAGGCATATGAAACATTTGAAGCAGAACTTGTTTAAACATTCATACAGTAACATACAGATATGATTCTGAATTGGGTTTACATTTGTGTAGTGACATTAAAAGAAAATTCAAATGCATGTCTTGTTAGCGTGAAATGTAGGAATGATTGGGTCCCCTTAGTGGTCACATGCAACCCACAGCTTGAGATCCTATGCAAAATGGCAAAATTACTTAAAACACTACATACAGACGAAAGGATGAAAGGAGTAATCCCTTCTTTGCAACCCCCAAACGTACAACAGCTGGTGGTAAGGAGTGTCTTAAAAGGTCAACACTGAATAGCACTCCCCGTTTCCAAAAAAGTGTGAAACCTGCGTACACCACAAACACAGCGGCCTAGCCCATAAAATTAATGGTGCCTTTACATGAAAGTCATCCAATGTAGTATTTCTCATATCGTGTGTTCACTGCCCCAAATTCTGGAATAAATATAGGTGAGATTATCCACACAATCTTATACATAGACACAGTATGCAGCAGTCTACAACACCAAAAGAGACTACTACAAACAACATCAGGTAAGGTTAAACAAAATGGATCCTTACCCCTGTGACCACCAAACTTAAATATCCTCCCCTAAATTCCACAATTCCTGCCTTAGCCTAGCCCTGCTCAGCACAGTGTCAGAGCCCACTCTAGTCCATTCTGGCCCCCGTGGCCTTCAATCTTGCTGTGACTATCTGTATGTTACTGTATAAATGTATGAACAAGTTCTGCTTCAAATGTATCATATGCCTGAAGAAGAGACTGAGATAGTTTGGAAAGCTTGTAATTGTTGATTCACTGTGAATTGCGGGCGAGGACTGTAGGAGGTCAGCAGGCCTGTTTATCAGAGTCTTCTCCAGTCAAAGCATAGCCACCTGATTCTAGGGGGTGGCCAGGAGAGCTGCAGTGTTGGTGAATGTTGGTTCAGGGGCGATTATAAAGGACTATCATGTGTAATCACTCTAGTTGTGACAAATCTCAAGTTAGACTTCACTAATGTGGCAGGGGGAATTGGCTTTGGGGGCTTTTTGCAGGTTTTTGGCGGGTTGCACAGGGGGGTGGCATTGAGGCATGTGTCGGAAATGGGATATATTTGGGAAGAGGGGATTCCAGTTGCTGACACACCTAGGTCTAAGAATAAATAGCTTAAATCCATGTAGCACGAATAATCACAAGAAAATGCTTCTTTGATAGGAAAATGGAGGGTTTAATGCTATGATGAAGCCTATGAAAGGCTAACACACTCAGGGTTACATTGGTAATGAGGATGTAACTGCAGCAAGAATGTAAAGATTGTAACTAACTGCAACAAGGATGTAAAACTGAGGACATACAGGGAGTTCTTATAGGGAGGATCAAAGGAACATTCCTATTGGTAAGCTAATTACAATATCAAAAAGCAATACTAACACTATCACACAAGATACAATTTACAATCTTAATTATGATATCAAAAGACAATACATCCAATCCTATGGATACAATATCAAAAGACAATGCTAACACTATCACATATTATTTACAAACAGACCGTACAGATGTAATGTATGATTTACAGTTGCCCTTTGATGTGGGCTTCAGGGGGCTACATTTTAATATAAATATGTTATAATGCTCCTAAGGTCTCTGACATAGTCGGCATGCTACCTCCACAGGATGTTCTTAAGATATTCACTGTGAAATGTGGATTTTAGAGCATGGCTTGTGTTGGGGGTCACAATTGACATCGCAGATCATTTTTGGAAGCTGGCCTGTATGCTCAAGAGGTGGGGGAGTCGCATCTGGCAAGGCTCTGGAAGTTGGACTGCGATGAGCACTCGGACCGATTCAGAGGTCGGTGTCTGCAAGTACTTGGGCTGCATTGGGCAGAGTCTGTAGAGAATGGGGTTTGCATCTCTCTCAGTTGGGTG
>VKOC01031504.1:0-11044 GCA_009364415.1 Spea multiplicata
GAAAATTACAGCTAAACACGAGCACCGCAGAAATGTTAAAACAGCCATTGGGTACAAAAAATAAAATCAGCCACTGTCACGAAAGGTTTAAAGCCTTTACAAAATGCTCCAGAAATCAGACATTTCTGAGTTCATGTAGATTTGATTTTAGCCATCCAGAGATTCGCCAGTCTGTTAAGTCTTCTCAATAAAGTGTGTTTAGTGAAACGCAAAGATGAGAAGTCTGATTCTTCCTCTGATCAGGGTCTAAGGATGTACAGTTTACATTACAGAAACGTCCCCTTTAGCGGAGGGAGAAATAATGGAAGATTTTGCTGTATTGTATATGATAGATACTTCCAAATTAAGGCAGTTACAGCTATGGAGTGTGATGAAACACCTTTTCAGGGTAGCTCCTTTATTACACACAAAATGCCAATTGTTTCCCTCACATCCAATATATAATAAGAGGCTATGTAGATTGACTGGAAATACCCAGATCTGTATTTCTTTTAGACTGGGGCAAAGTAAAATTTTTGGATTCCACCTCTAAAAATGTATCCCGCAGTATGCCACAAAGGGAAGTGTACCACTATTCCTATAGAAGATTCCTCTGGGCGTATGGGTGTTAGGATAGGAAGGGTGAAGGTGTTGCATTAAGGGTACGATGTAAATATTTACACACTGCTGCAGTTCCAAAGGCTAGCCCAATTTGAAGAAGCTTTTTGCATGGCCATCTAGAGATCCGATATAACTGATGCTTTGTTAGAAGCTACTCGTTTATTCCGTAGCGCTGTACAATGGGTAGAGAGGACATAAGTAGTTCTTACAGTGTAAGCAATTTAACTTACAGGTGAGGCGGGCTCTGCTCAAACAACCTTCTTCCTCAATCTAGTATGTGGCTGAAAGCTTGGTTTGTCGATTTAGTGTCGATTTAGTGTCTAAACAGTTCCAAAGTTCTAAACATATCTTCCATGAAGAAGGCAGATTGTTTGGGTCTTATCTATACCAATAGAATACTTTTTTTTTACTCTTGCAGGTAAAATTCAGAGCTAGAACCTCCAGGTATATAAGTACAAATTTTAGAAGGCCCAAAGATAAACTAGCCGATTCGATCCTGAGACATTTACATTGTTCTATACCTAGACATACACAGACATGCTTAGTCTTTATTTGTCAAAAATCATGTCAACATTGGAAGCTCTAATGACTAGATGTTAATCTAGAGCAGTGGTTCTTAACTCATTGGTCGCGACCCTGTCTTCAGTGGGTGGCGGAGGGTCAGGGCCGGACTGGAGACATACCCGGAAAATTTCACCTTCCTGGGGCTGTCTTACACATTCTAGTGGCAAGCCGCAAGCCGCAGGCTGTCAGGAGCGCGGCTGCATCAGTCAGCCTCCGGTCCGGCATGTACTTTAGTATTACTCCCCAACCACAAAGCTTGATTGCTTTGCGGTCGCTGTCTGCTCCTAGTGGGAGCTGAATAAAGTTTGTCTCTGATTGCTCCTCCCCTCTCCCTGCTGCAGCCTTTCCACTCCCTCATCTATTCTGAGGTAAGTATATATTTTTTTTAGTGTGCTAATTGTGTATATACCGTATTCGCTCGATTATAACATGACCCTGATTATAAGATGACCCCTCAAAATCTAAATATTAATTTAGTAAAAAAAGAAAAAGCCTGAATATAAGACGACCCTGTAGGAAAAAAGTTTTTACTAGTAAATATTAATTCATGTAAACTATTTTTTCATATGTAATAACAGCTATGATTGAGAAAAATATTTTTATTTCCTTTATTTGCCAACCTAACCCCCCAGTTATGCACATCTGCCCCCAGACTTGCCACTCTGCCCCCAGACTTGCCACTTGCCTGCCCCCCCCTATATGCCACTCAGAATGCCTTTTACCCCCCTATATGCCACTCTGCCCCATAATGTGCCTTTTAACCATCTATATGCCACTCTGCCTCCAGAAATGCCTTATACCCTCCTATATGCCACTGTGCCCCATGATATGCCTTATACCCCTATATAGGGGTTTAAAAGCCATATCTGTCATGACCACGAACACCTAGGCACTCACCGCAGAAGTTCTTCTGCTCCGAAACCCCTCACCAAGGGTGACCCTTAGAGACAGGGAGTGGAGGCTGGGATGATTCCAACAGTGAGGAGGCCTGATGCAGGTGGATAAATTAAGGGCCGAGTTGGTGTGCAAGGTGCAAAAGCCCCGACAGCTGGAGCCGGTAGGCAATAGCAGCAGAGCCGGGGTTAATTCAGATAACGTGCACAGGATAGCCGGGTCGGTAACAGAGCGGGTAATCAGACGAGCCAGGTCGGTAACAGAGTGGGTAATCAGACAAGTCAGGTCGGTAACAGAGCGGGTAATCAGACAGGCCAAAAAACTGGTAACCAGGATAAGCAGGACAAGGTACAGAATCGTCAGGCAGACAAGGGTCAAAAACTAAAGCAATCAGCAGCAGCAGCAGCAGCAGCAAAAACTCTGGATACTCAGACCACAACAGGGTATAGACTGACAAGCTCCGCTCCCTTATAAGCTCCGCCCCTGGACCACGTCATCACAGTTCTGGGCAATCTCCCAGAACTCCGCCTCCGGACCCGTCCAGCAGGAGCGGGTAAGTACCGTATACTGGGGATCAGTGCTCTGTCAGGCATCATGATGATCTCTCATTCGCAGACTTCTGCAGGGGCCCAGCTGCTTCCCTTGTGACGACTCTGCTGGGTTCCTGATCTCCTGCTGGGTTCCTGATCTCCTGTGTCCCCCACTGGGACACAGCCCCTGTTACCCCACCAAATCCCCTATTAGCCCCAATACAGCCCCAGTTACCCCCACCACAGCCCCTATCCACCATCACCCTGCCCCAAGATAGACGTGATGGTCTGTTTTGTGTAGCGAAAGCATGAAGCTATCAAAGCTAAAGCGCCAATTAGACACAAAACATCCGACCTTTGCAGAAAAACCTGTTGAGTATTTTCAACGAAAGCTACAAGAGCTGAGGGCATCACAAAAGTGCACTCCGAGCATCTTACCACGTAGCTCATTGTATAGCAAAATGCAAGAAAGCCCACACTATTGCAGAAGACCTTATCTTACCTGACACCAGTGGTGGGATTCAGCTGGTTCGCACGAACCGTTTCTTAAAAAATGATCGGTTCGCGCAAACCAGCGCTGCTCAATGACTTTGTGGGCGGTGCCAGCCCCGTTCAGTGAGGAGGGTGGAGCCGCCGGCAGAAGCAGCGGGAATCCAACAGAGTGCACATCGGAGTCTCCGGTGATGTAAGTTGATGTAATTGGGGGCATGCTTGGCAGTGGGAGGCTGGGACAAAGATGGCTTTGGGAGACTGGGGGCAAAGGCAAACTCTTTCCCCAATTTCCCATAGGCATCTTTGTCACCAAATAGCTTCCCATAATCTCATGTTTAGTGACAAAGATGCCTATGGGAGACTGGGGACAAAGGCAAATTATGTCCCCAGTTTTCCATAGGCATCTTTGTCATTAAACATGGGACTATGGGAAGCTATTTAGTGACAAAGATGCCTATAGGAAATTGGGGACAGAGTTAATTAATGTGATGCGAGAGAGAGACTGCCTGAGTCTCTGTGTGCGTGTGTGAGAGACTGCCTGAGTCTGTGTGTGTGAGAGACTGCCTGAGTCTGCTGTGTGCATGTGAGAGACTACCTGAGTCTCTGTGTGCGTGTGAGAGACTGCCTGAGTCTCTGTGCGTGTGAGAGAGACTGCCTGAGTCTCTGTGTGCGTGTGAGAGAGACTGCCTAAGTCTCTGTGTGCGTGTGAAAGAGACTGTCCGAGTCTGTGTGCGTGTGTGAGAGATTGCCTGAGTCTCTGTGTGAGAGACTACCTGAGTCTGTGTGTGTGTGTGACTGTCTAAGTCTGTGTGTGTGTAAGTGTGAGAGAGACTACCTCTGTTAGTGTACGAGAGACTACCTGAGTCTCTCTGTGTGTGAGAGACTGCCTGAGTCTCTCTGTGTGTGAGAGACTGCCTGAGTCTCTGTGTCTGTGAGAGAGACTGTCTAAGTCTCTCTGTGTGTGAGAGAAACTGTCTGTGTGTGAGAGAGTCTGTGTATGAGAGACTGCCTGAGTCTGTGTGTGTGTGTGAGACTGCCTGAGTCTGTGTGTGTGTGTGAGAGAGACTGCCTGATTGTGTGTGTGTGTGAGAGAGAATCTGAGTGAGGCATGTGTGTGGGGAGGAGACTTTCAAGAGCAGTTTCACTACTACTGCAGAGGACATTTTCAGTACTTTGGATTCATACTTGGGTTCGATGTGCCTGATATGGGATATGTGTGTTGTAATCACAACCCATGGTGCAGCCTGCATGACTGGAAAACACTCAGGGGTGGTGAAGAGAATTCTTGAAAATGCTGCGTGAAACCATTGTTTTTTGCACAAGGAGGCATTAGCAGCCAAGGATAGGGTGCCAGTGCTTCACAAAACTTTGAAAGATGCTGTCAAAGTGGTGAACTACATTAAACTGAGTCCTAAGTATGCCAGGTGAACATGTACAGGTGCTGTATCATGCGGAGGTGCGCTGGCTTTCCAGGGGCAAAGTTCTCTCACGTTTATACGAACTGAGAACTCAGATTCCTCTCAAAGTGCAACTCGACACTTGCCGATCTGTTTAACAGTGACATGTGGCTTGCACAAGTTGCTTATCTTGCAGATGTGTTTGAGCAGCTGAACCCATTAAATGCGTCTATGCAAGGGAAGGGACACAATATTTTTGCACAGACTCAAAAAATCGAGGCTTTCAAACAGAAAATGGCATTGTGGATAAGTCATGTTTCCAAAGAGAGATTTGATATGTTCCCCAATGCTAGTCATGAGCTTACACACCTGGACTCCACAGGCAGAAATGAACTGAAGAACTATAGTAGCACATCTCACAAAGCTGCAGGAGCGTTTTAAAGACTACTTCCCAGAGCAGCACAGGGATGACGGCTGGATACCCTTTGGAATTGATTTGGAAAGTGCCAACAAACAAAGAGAATCAGCTTGTAGAGCTTTCAACTCTCCCAGTTTTGGTGTAATGTTATGGCTGAATATCCTTCCATCTCAACCCATGCCATCAGAGTTTAACTACCATTCAGCACAACTTAGTTTGTGAGTGTGGCTTCTCAACTCTGGTTCAGTTAAAGACAAAGCATAGAAACAGAATTGACATTTAAGTTGCTTTGTCTACCATCACCCCGGACTTTGAGACACTCCTCAAAAGCAAAAAGCATCCCCAGTTTTCCCATTACTTCCACCTCATATGTTTCAATGACTGTTTGTTTATTTATTGGGTTTTTGCCTCAATGGCAATTTCATTTCCCTAGCGCTGGGATTATTGCACAATTAATTTTCACTAACGCTGTGATTACTGCATTATTCATTGTGCAAAGTATCCATTTGTTTACTGTTTAAAAGGTGCATATATATATATATATATGTGAAATACTGCACCAGTTGTTTTATGGAATAAAATATGTTTCAGAAATCAAATTATTTTTTGGTCGCAACTTAATGGCCAAAGACAAATGTGGGATACACGGGTTGAGAACCACTGATCTAGAGAAATCATCTCCATGACAAAAATACTTTGATTTATGGGAATGATGATAGATTCCAAGACAATGAGAATTTTTTCTCCCTGGGGAGACTAGGAGTCAAAGATCCAATTCAATGTTCAAGATGTTCCATAAGAGCTATGAAGGTTCTACGTCTTCTGGTCACTGCTATTCCGGTGGTTCCTTGGAAAAAGCACGCATGAGACCTTTACAAATGATGATCCTGAGGACTTGGGATAGACGTCAATGTTACTTAAATTATTTCACCAGAGTTCCCAGTCTCCAAAAAGTTAATCTGGACTGGTAGCTGGTAAGGGATAATTAAAGGAAGGGGATGTGGTTCCCGATGAACCAGATGCACCGAATACAGATTGGAAAGCCCACATGACAGGTCATATGTTAAAAATGGTAAATGGAAACAAGACAATCGGATCTAAAGGCAGTCTGGCTGGGGCTTCTAAGATTTAAGCTTTTGATCCTAGGTCTTTCCGTTCTGGTGCGATCCGACACTACAGTAGTTACTATGTGAAAAAGCAGGGAGGCACCAGGTCTTTATCCCTGGGGAGGTGGTGTGTGTAAAGATCAGGAATCGGGTTTAAAAATTGACCATTTCTGCAGTTCACACCGAAGGAACTCCACATGCTTTAGCAGGCAAGTTGAGTTGAGGTTCCCCTCCGCAACAAGCCATCTTCAAAGATTGCAGAGGCCCTGTTGTAGACCTTGTGGCAACAAAAGAAAACTCAAAACTTTTTGGTTCCTTAAAAATATGAGACTGGTGATTTTGGATGCTCTCTCAGTCCATTGGGATTACCCTCTGGTTTCTATCTTCACACCCATTTCACTGGTTCCCAGGGTTATTCAGAAAAATACAAAAGACAATGTGAAGACAATTGTTCACTGTACTCCTTTACTTTCAGTTACTGTCCTGCCTCAAAGGATTCAGGATAAAAATCCCTACGGTTGGCTGCCGTTTAGAATATAGAACATGAAATTTCAAAGTCATTCCTGATAGCTTATCCAGGTAGGGTGGGAAATTATAAAATCCCCAGAACCTCCCCTTTACCCTCACTGCAGATTTCTTCAGCAAGTTGACGGTTCTACCAGCGGAATGGCGCCCCCTGCCTAAGCTACACTTAATTTCTGAGCATTACAGAATAGGGTATGTCAGACATAGACCTCATGGACTCAGCAGTTTAAGTAGCTCAATGCAATTAGGCATGTAGACGTGGCCAAGACAACTTGCTGAAGTTCAAACCGAGCATCGGAATGGGGAAGTGGGGATTTAAGTGACTTTGGTTGTTGGTGCCAGACGGGCGGGTCTGAGTATTTCAGAAACTGCTGATCTACTAGGATTTTCACACACAACCATCTCTAGGGTTTACAGAGAATGGTCCGAAAAAGAGAAGCCAGTGGCAGTTGCATGGACGAAAATGCCTTGTTGATGTCAGAGGAGAATGGACAGACTGGTACAAGATTACAGAAAGGCAACAGTAACTCAAATAACGACTCGTTACAACCAAGGTATGCAGAATATCATCTCTGAACGTACAAAATGTTGAACCTTGAAGCAGATGGGCTACAGCAGCAGAAGACCACACGGGGTGCGGCTCCTGTCACCTGGAAGAACGTTGCCTGGTCTGATGTGTCTCGATTGCCAGCAGACTTTGAAAGTATAGAGCCATCCTGCCTTGTATCAACGGTTCAGGTTGTTGGTGGTGTAATAGTGTGGGGGACATTTTCTTGGCACACTTTGGGCCCCTTATTACCAATTGAGCGTCGTTTAAATGCGACAGCCTACCTGAATATCGTTGCTGACCATGTCCTTGCATCATGGATCTGCAGCAAGTGCATGATGCCATCATGTCCATATGGACCAAAATCTCTGAGAAATGTTTCCAGCACCTTGTACAAAGTATGCCACAAAGAATGAAGGCAGTTCTGAAGGCAAAATGGGGCCCAACCCAGTACAAGCAAGGTGCACCTAATAAAGTGGCAGGGGGGTGTATATATTTATTAGATTAAAATTTATTTTGATTACCGTACTTAGATTTGATCTTTCATTTTTATTTATTGATTTAATATTTGTGTACTCTTTCGGTTGGTACGTAGAAGCAGACCGGTAGGATTTAACTACTGTATATTCCGGCATACAAGAGGACTTTTTAACCCGAGGAAATCTTCTCAAAAGTCTGGGGTCGTCATACGCCGGGTATACTTACTTACTGAGCTGGAGATTCCCCACTAATCTCTAGGGGAGGGGCGAGTTGGGGAGATCACGACCTCTCTCTAACTAACCCAACATTAGGGAGCTCGAGGTCTGGCACTTCAGACCTCGGCTTCCCTGCTCCCTAATCACTACGCACCGGCTATTGATGCCGAGCGCGAGGATGACGTCATGTCCCGGCGCTCGGCATCGATTGCTGGCGCGTAGTGATGAGGGAGCAGTAAAGCTCACGCTCCCACAACTGGATGGAAGAAAGAAGATGAGAAAGGTAAGATATGGGGAGAAAGGGGCGTGAGTGCAGTGTATGTGTATATATGTCGGTGTGAGATGGTCAGTGTATGTGTATTGTCAGGTGTGTGTGTGAGAGCAGTGTAGGTATTTGTGTGTTTGTAAGCTGGTGTGAGTGTGTGTGTGTAAAGGCAGGGGTGTGTGGTGAGGGCAGTGTATAAATGTGTATGTATGGACAGGCGTATGTTAGTATGTGTAGATATATGTGTGTGTGTGTAAGGGCAGTGTATGTATGTATGTATGCGTCTATATAACAACCAGCCAATCACCGGTAAGGTACATCGCTTGCCGTGATTGGCTGGCTGTTGTATACTGGGTAGAGGGGTAGTCGTATACGGCGAGTCTAGCCCAAACTCTCTATTTTAACTGGAAAAGTTGGGGGTCGTCTTATACGCAGGAATATACAGTATTTATATAGGAGGCTCGGACATCTGTCAATTAGGGCTGCAACAACTAATCGATAATGAAATTCGTTGGCAACGATTTTCATTATCGATTAGTTGAATCAATTTTTTTTTCGATTTTAAAATGAGGGTTTTCTCAGAGCAAATGCTCGGAAAAATACCCCTCGTTTTATAATCCGTTTGACTCACAGCAGCAGTTCCTACTTACCAGTCCCTCCCTGCAATCACTGTCAGAGAAAGGGGCAGGGCCAAACAGTGAACACAGGGAGGGGCCGGGAGGAAGAATGGGGCGGGGCCAAACAGGTGATTGGCTCCACCCATTTCCTGTAGCGTCCACATGGCTGTGACACTCATCTAACTGGGAGTATAAAATTAATATTTGGGCTGCTGAAAGTTAGGGGAGCTGGGGGTTAATTTAGGGGCAGTTATAGTTAATGGGGTGTAAGGGTTAATTTAGGGGCAGTTGTGGTTGATGGAGTGTTTAGGGTTAACTTAGGGGTAGTTATGGTTAATGGGGCCTTCTCTTCAGGATTAATTTAATGCTGAGACCTGAGGGTTAATGTAATTAATTTAATAAGGTTAACTTAAGCTGCTGTTAGAGGTGTGATGCGTGCAGACAACGTCCGCTGCTGTGGCCGGCACTTCCATGATGGAGCACCGGAAGGTCATGTGATGCCCCACAAGAAGTGCCGGCAGCAGCGGAGGTTGTCAGCGCGCATCGTACAGACCTGCAACGGCTACCAGAGAGAAGGATCCGGGGCTACAAGATCTTCGTCTATTTGAGGTCTGATTAGAAGATGACCTTGAATATATATGACTTATTTTTCAGAGCATTTGCTCAGTATTTTGGATTTTTTTACTTAATCTTTAACCATAAGCGTTGGTGAAATGAGGGAAACCATTTTTCCAATTTATTCCCACACCAGACAAATTACAGAAATACTGTTTCAAAACAAAGCCCCAGGTATGGAAGTTACATTTGTATGCTAAATGAGCGAACAAGGAAAGAAAAGAAAAACAATGCTTTGTTCACTTAGCAAACTACAGGCTCTGGCTCACTTAAAACCTTAACTTAATCTCATGCTGAAAGTGTTGTATACCTAAGGAAGGCAATGAACGGTAAAGCTTTTGATTAAAAGGAAAAACAGTTTTCTCCTAGATGGTGGTAAGCACCATTGGTTATATAAATAAGAATCATAATTACATGGACATATTCATATTCTCTTGACTACGAATACGTCCAAGTATATGGCTTGATTATGGCCTACATGACGGTGATTATCACAAGCTTATCCATTCTATTATCCATAGTGTCTGCATATAAGTCCAGGATGACCTGAGATTTAGATGTTAAATCCCCAGCAGTCATCTGACAGCATATTGATCTACTATGGCTAACGGGAGTCGCATGCATTATGCAAGTTTCTCTTACTTGAAAGTAATGCTTCATGGTTAGACTTTGGGGGTGGGGGGGATAAGCAAAGATGAATGAAATGTCTTAAAATATGCTCTGGCTCAGGTGTTTGCATAGCGCTTATGGAGTGTGCTCTCAAACCAGCTGGAGGGTGTAGGCATGTTCATATGTTAATGCTGCATGGAAATTGTGGCTGTAATCCACTGCTCAGAGCCTTTTTGCAAATTAATAAAAGGTGCTCTACTCAAAGAAACAAAACACTGCTCAACAACTAGGTAACAAACTACTCTCCCAAAACTGTCTAAGACAGAAATGCAGCCGCAAAACTCCTTTGTTAAGGGTAACCAGTTTAGGTGTGAAATAATCCAAAAATGTGTCTCATACGCTCTGCAGACAGATGTTATGGCCACCAGGAAAAAGACAATTTTGTTGCACGTATTTTCAAGCTGTTCAAATCACCGGTCAAGCACATGTAACAGTTAAGTCAATGGATTTAGTGTTAGGCTCTGAGACAAAAGCAGCAATCTGGTTGTAGACACTTTCTTAAACCCAATGGAAAATAAATGTAGACTATAAGTCACGGTAGCAGTAAAAGGGTCAAATATTCCTCCTACCACACCAAGATCATGTACCATGTACTGATGTGAGGGTAAAGTTTTGATATCATCATGCTATATATTTGATACAATCATTGAAAAGAATATGATCAGCAGCCTTGCAAATGCATTGTCCCTCAATGATCCCTTTCCTTGATTTATTTCTGCTAAGTACCGAAAGTAAAAAATTCCCACAACATTCAAAATTCAAACCAGTAGTTATTAAACATTAACATAACGATTCAAAATTCAATATATATATACCGTATATTCCGGCGTATAAGACGACTTTTTAACCCCAAAAAATCTTTTAAAAAATGGGGGGTCGTCTTATACGCCGGGTACTTACCAAGCCGGAGGTTCCCACGAAGCCACCAATCTCTATAATCACTACGCGCCGGCTATTGATGCCGAGCGCAGGGATGCCGTCATGTCCCGGCGCTCGGCATCAATTGCCGGCGCGTATTGATGAGGGAGCAGGGAAGCCCGAGGGCTGGCACTTCAGACCTCGGCTTTCCTGCTCTCTAATCACTACGCGCCGGCTATTGATGCCGAGCGC
>VKOC01031507.1:0-13011 GCA_009364415.1 Spea multiplicata
AATGCTTGCCAATAAAGATAATAATTTGCAACATACCTGTGGGATACAGTCTCTAAGTAAGCGCCGTACTCCGCCCCCCAAACTTGAGATCTCGCTATCTTATAGACTTTTGTCTTAGCCAAAAGTTGGCATTGCCCCATGGGATGACCTTGACTATGCCACTCAAAGTTGTTTATCACAAACGGACACCTGCAAACTTGGATATGTCACTCAAAGTTGTTTACCACGAAACCCACCTATAAGATTGTGACACATAATATCTTAGTTTTATAAAAACAAAGCTCAAATGTAGACAGTTGACCATCGTACGTTATGACTGCCTGATATCTACCAGTATACTTACAATATTATAAATGAAAGTGTGAGCACACTAAATCTTAATAGATAATTATATATTGCATTAATCTTATCATAAGCCAATACATTAATCATGAAGAAATTAAAAAGTAAATATTTAATCATAAGCCTATAACAAGTGAACTTAGTAATTTTAGTAACAGTAGCAAACTCCATTTATAAAAAGCTACACTAAAGAATTTGGTCTTATAATAAACTGCATTGCTGCTAGAAATTGGTAAGGCAGAGTTGACCTTTAGGGCAGGTAATGTGTTTTGTTTTATTATTATGTATTTAAATAAGATAGGAGCTTTTTTCTAGCTTTTCTGTTGGTTGCGCTTTCTTTCCATTCACAAAAGAATTTAAGTATGGTTCATAACACTACTCTGTTGCATAAACCAATTGAATGACAGCCTCATAGCAGCTACAAAGCAGGCAAAGTAGGCTTAAACAGCCAGTGAAATATCCCTCTGTAGTGGCACTCTGTGCCCATAGTAAGCAATCAATGAAAGCACACTTTAGTGTAGTGGGGGCCACCTTCTGCTACCCCCCCTGTTAGAGGTCTTGCATCTTTAAGAGTATAAGCAAGGCATCAATATGCCCCTCATGAATAAGTCTTAAACAAAAGGCTCCATCTGTGATCAACCAGCAGCTTCTCTTTTAGTTCACAGACAACCTCCACTGCTGCCGGCACATCTATGGTGGAGCACCGGAAGGTCATGTGATGGTGGTGCTCCATCATAGAAGTCCCCAGAGGAAGTACCGGCAGCAGCAGAGGCTGCCATAGAAGAGAATGCAGGTCCCCTGCAGCGCTGTGGGGATCTGGATCTTAGTCTTGTAGTCAGACCTCTATTTAAGGTCTGATTAGAAGACGACCTGGAATATAAGACGAGGGGTATTTTTCAGAGGTCTTCAGAGATCACATTTGTTCAGGGCATTGTTCACGCAAGCCAGTTTCTTGTAAAATTCGTAACCCCTTCCTGGAGGATTGATTTTCTACTATGGAATCCACTTCAAGGGGTTGTCTGCTAATGGCTGGTAATGAAAGTATGTATGCAGTATTATAAATAAATATATTATACAATCTGAAATCAGTGTGGTTCCCAAGGTCTCCTAACAATTTCTGTAAAAAAAATGTACTGTATGTGTCTGTGAGGGTGTGTGCTTGTCTGCATCATTTGTAGACCTACATAAAAATTCTATCTTAGTTGCTCATTAAAAAAAGGTTTTCAAAACAACCCTTGCAATGATGGGACAAAAATGGGTTTTAAAAATTACTTTTGCAATCTTGGCACAATACAAAAAGCAATCTGACCCCGTGAAGATCACTAAAAAATCACAATTTTATTAGATTTTTGCATGGTTGACAAAAAATTGTTATAGCAATTTGAAATGTAAAAATCCATCAGCTCAGTTTATACTCAACATAACAAAGTGATTATGTATTTTGTCAATGCATGCATTGTAACTAGTGTACTAGTTAAGGCTTAAATAACTTTCACAAAACAAAACAAAACAGCAATCACTTATAACTGGAAGCCACACAGTTGAGTGTGACCGTAACACAGTAAAACACTACTTCTGTATCATAAATTTTATATTTATGATTTTCTCTGAGAAATCTTACATAATTTCAAGATGTTGCAGATAAACTTACTGGCAATATCACTAACATATATTTTGATATGTGAAACATAATGGCTTCATCATTTTATTTTTACCCAGAACATGTTGAAATGATGAATATTTGCATTGATTTACTCATTTTATTTATCATTCTACTCATAAATAATTTGGAATATTGCCATGTTTTTTAAGAACTAACCATAACAGAAACAATTTTAAAATTGCAATTTCTTAGGACGTGTAATGACACAAAAGAAAAAATGTATATGTTTCTTTATATATTTATGAAAATCTAACATATATATGAAGAAGCCTCCTGGAATGAGCTTTAACATATTTGATAGCTGAACATTCCTTTTAAAGTATCATTTTCTCCCCTTTACATATGTATAGAGAGATTTTGCAGAACCTTCACTATGAATCCCCTATATCACAGACTTGCAGGAAATATGTTCAGCTCTCTTTAAACTGATTTGATCCATCAAGCAGCCAAAACTAACACATAAATAGGACCATTGCATTGCAGATAAACCCATCATATGTCTGCAGGAGACCTGTGAAAATCCTAGATGTCTTCAACTGTGTCTGTATCTAGAGTTAAAAGAATAACTAATTTATTTCTTTATGTGGCACATTTTATTGTCATTAGGGTACATAGAAATGTGTGGTAAATATGTTCTTGTTAATTGAATAATAACGATACAGTCTTTTTCTCCACAGTCACAGTAACATATATAGATCCAAACTACACAATGATGTCACACTACTCAATGCATATGAAAACTACACTACCTCAAACACCATAAAAGCATACTAAGCATACAAAGCATACTATAAAATATACAGTGACCCTACTCTACATGCATGCTTACTACCCAATACACAGTCACATTTCCCCTATTAGATAGAATATATTGGTTTGATGAACATGTTTTCTATATCCCTGGCACTACAAGGGATAACCACCTCAAAGTTCATATTTTGTTGCCTTGGAAAAGTTAGGGACAAAGATAAAAGCATTTTGTGTTAAATGTATTGCAACTGTGGCATCATGTGTTATTCCAAGGATATTGGAAACAAAACAAAATATATATAGTTTTTTCAGAGCAGCATATAAAAAGGAAAAATAACCATGGTGATCTAATGGAGTGCAGCTGATATTGTGTTATATTTGGATCTAGACATGACAAAGCATTCTGTAACAATGTTCCTTCTACTACTGTATAACCACGTGCATTTAACCATGATTATGTGAATTATGGCTTCATTTTGATGTAATTAGAAATCAATGTTATTAACAGCAGCAAGATAATTATTTTTGAAAATGTCTGTTTGCTCTTGCAACAATTATACTGATAATTAATGTTGTAAATGGCAAAATCCAACATTAATACAAAACAACAAAAATGAACATATCCATCACCTGACAGTATGACGATTAGATGGAATCAATAATCGTTTATGAGGCTATTCAAATTTATAATTTTTTGCTCTTGTGCCTCTCTTTACCTCATGGACTTTTCAAGACCAAAATGTTATCTTCTTAACTTTTTTTTAGTATTTTGAATACAATATGTCGGTGTGGATAAAAAAAACTCATTATGTTAACCTGAAGGCATTCAAAAATGAACTCTTATTTTTTTCCAGTTTCTTAGGGCTTCAATTATACAATGCCAACATTGAATGTCAATGTTCCATCTCTAAATATAGTCATTATGGAAAGGTGCTAAATCAAGGTGATGGTTGTGTTAGTGTGAGTGTTTAGGTGTGTGTTTAAATTATCTGTGGATAACACCTTTTATGCCTTTTTGGTGGAAATTGCGAGGGTTGGCATATCCACAAGTATATGTGGAATATTTTATCAACAATGTAAAACTATAGAGACGTTAGAGTATATTGTCCAAGAGGTAAAAGTGTCATTGTTAGGGATGGACCAGCCACACTAGTATAAGGGTTGCAGGAAACAGACTAGGAAAGTGAAATGAACATGGTAGGAAAAGTATTAAGGCATAAGTTCGTAGGCATCCTTAAGAAAGTGGGTCTTAAGAGATTTTTTGAAGGATCGAAGGCAGAAGTTAAGGCAGATAGGCCCGAGGGAGTGCATTCTGGAGGACAAGGGCAGCCCTTGAGAAGTCTTATGAGCATCCAAAGGAATTGATAAACAGAGATCATTGGATGAGTGTAGAGAGCGGTAAGGAGTGTGTTTAGAAATGAGTAAGGAGATGTAAGAAGGGGAAACGCTATGAAGAGCTTTGAAAGTAAGATTTTGAAATAATGCCTGAAGCGCACAAGCAGCCAGTGGAGAGGCTGACAGAGGGGAGGGGTGTAAAGCAATGAGAGAGGAAGATAAGTCTGGCAGCAGCATTGAGAGTTAATTATAGAGGGGTAAGATGGGTATAAGGGAGACCAGTTAAGACAGAGTTAAAATAGTTGAGTTGGGAGATGAAGAGGGCATGGACAAGAACCTTAGTGGCATCTTGTGTTAGGAAGGGACGGATGTGGGAAATGCTTTTAAAATGAGGGTGGCTGTTTTTTGAGACAAACTGAATGTGCGGTCAGAGTCAAGGATGACACCAAGGCAGCAAGTTTGACGGGATAAAGAGATGATTCCACCACTGACATTAAGGGAAACGGATGAGGGAAAGTTAGCTTTGGTGGGAGGGAATATGAAGAGTTTAGATTTTGAGAGTTTAAGTTTTAGGAAACATGCAGATATCCAGTTAGACACAGAGGCACGGCAATCAGTCACATGGTATAAGACAGAGGGAGAGAGATCGGGACATAATAGGTAGATCAGGATGTCATCAGAATACAGGTGATATTGAAAGCAAAATGGTAAGATTAGTTTGCCACCAGGATAGATCGTGAAGAGTTTGAGGGAGAAGAGGGTGGTCCATGGTGTCAAAAGCAGCAGAAAAGTCAAGCCCTTGGATTTAGCAGTGAGTAGGTCATTAGTAAAGGTGATCTCAGTACAATGTTGAGTATTGAAAAGGGTCGAGTAAGGAGTTTGAGTCAAGAAACTTAGTTAGTTGGGTATAGACAATTCTTTCAAAAAGCTTGGAAGCAAGAGGAAATAGAGAGATTGGACAGTGGTTGGACAGATCATTCACGTTGAAGGAATGCTTTTTCAAGATAGGAGTAATGGTAGCATGCTTGAAGTAGGATGGGACAGATCCAGTATAGAGGGAAAGGTTGAAGATATGAGCTAGTGTAGGGGAGGAGGGGAAGGCCAGGTGGAGGACAGTGCTGATATTTCATATCTGAAAGTTTCATTGTATTATTGAAGTATGTGACAATGTCAGAGGCAGTGAACTTAGCGGAAGGGGTAGCTGTGATAGGGCAAAGATGGGATTTGAAGGTAGTGAAGGGACGTTTAAGGTTACAGGAGACAAGGAGGAGATAAGGAGGTGAAGTCGGTTTCCTTGGCAAGGGTAAGAGCAGAATAGCTAATAAATTTAGTGATTCGTACAAAGGCACGAAAGAGGCCAGACCCCCCCAAATCAAATGACAGAAGGAAAGAGATCAGAATTTTCATCCAAAATTCGTGGGTCCACATTCACTCACACTCTTGGGCACTCTCTCACTCTCATTCTTGTTCTCACTCTCATGGTCTCTAAATATTTCCCTTCCCACTCTACTGACCGCTTTTGCTTCTGCATCATCTATCTTCTCCCTTATCTTCTATCTTCGTCAGCGTCTACATTTGCCTTCATTTCAACTCTAGGCAATATGGTAGTGCTTGCGGTGATATCCTCTCCCTAATCCTCCAATCGGGGTATAGGACATCACAGCAAGACCCATCATTTTTTACTCACTTGAACTCAGGGCAGTATGACAGTGCTTGCAGTGACGTCCTCTCCCCGATCCTCCAATTTAGGGGGGGGGACGTCACAGCAAGAACCGCCATATTGCCTCAAGCAATGCTGATGGACAATGTGTAATGCGGTCAGTGTAAGGACCCAGACAAGTGTATGAATCAACTACATGTCATAGTCTTACTTTGCCTAGACTGCCTATTCTGGATGCCTGTTCTGAGTACTCTCCTTGACAGTGCTACTGATTGCAGTCTGGTGTAGGGAGCCACTTGTGGCCATAAAACGGAGAGCGGATTGCACTGGTTAATAAGACTTCCCTGCTGCCCTTGTCACAAGAAGGGGAGATTTACTTGACATAGAGGCTGGTGGATTTGTGGAACAGCCTTCCAACAGAAGTAGCTTGAGGTCTACAGAACCCCCTAAGATTTTTTCCTCATCTTTGTAACTCTCTATGATAACTTGGCGTTTGGTTGAGATTATTTCAATATATAACTAAAAGTTTTGTTTTAGAGTGATCTAATGTAGTATTTATTTCAGTATAGATATCTCTGACATTGCAATAACCCCTCAAATCTTTGCACTGACTGTTTCCTGGTGAAGTTGCCATTTGCTAATATTTAGTAAGCACCACCTGTTGACTCCTATGCCCAATTAGAACCTTAACCACATTTTCTGGGAACATTTCCAAAATGCCAATTCCCGCTTGTTTAAGCCTGTCTGACCCAACAAGTGTAACATCTTTTATTTAACTGCAACACTCCCAAAAATATGTAAGAGGGGGAATTGACTCAACTACTGCAGGCAAACTAATTAACAAATGAAAATGAAAACAGAGATTTCGTTTTTGAGTCCTACAAATAAGCAAATTAGGTAAACTTTGTTAAAATTTGTTTGTACGAATCTGAATGCTCAAGTCTACTTCTTTTATATTGATCATATATTTTTCTTATTTCTACTTTTTATTCTTTGTTTCCCTACTTGTTATTTTATATAGCTATCCTATGTCTATGTTTTCAAAAGCAGTTTGCTTTTTCATTAATTTTTCAATATAGTTACTGTTCCATAATGTCAACCTATGGAGTTTTTTTTGGCAAAGCCATTTTAAAAGTCTGCAGCATATTCCTTCATCTTCCCAAAGCAACCCAGCAACTGAACCTCAAGTAAACCAAAACATCTCTATAACAAGCCGTGGTAATGTCCTGCAACGCATTCCTTCATCTTCCGCCAAAACACTCCAGCAAAACCACTACACCTATGCAAAAAGTAAACAGAACGGACCAGGAGATCAAGAATCTATAACTGTTTTGCATATATTATTTTCCTTGTTTGTGCCATTGTTTAACCCTTGGCATCGGTCTAATAAGAATGGGCCTTCCTGAGGTTAATTCTCTTAGTGATTGCTTTTATTTGCCAAAATGTTGTCATGTCACTTCTTTTACTAACCAGTTGATGGCACCAACCTTTGGTTTTCCTTTACTACCCACTATGTTTAATTAGACTAGTCCAAATCTTTTTATTCTTTTACTCCTGGGGACATCTTTCCCCAGATATTTCTCTCTTTTCCCCACATCCATCTACAACACTACCTCTCCCTTTTTCCATACCTCATTCCTTCTAGATTATAGGCTTTACCTAATGTATCAATTTGTCTTACTGTATAATTTTCTAGGTTTTTACCCCTTGAATATACTGTATGCGTTTTATGAAACACTGCACAAATTGTTGGCACAATATAAATAAAAGATAATACTACTACTACTAATACTACTACTAATAATACGTGTCTAATAAATTCCTCAATAAATGTTGATTATAAACACAGTGGACTAACTTGAGATTGTGTTTCAAGTTGTTTACTCACAGATCTGTCAGTCCATCCATTAATTAATCCTAGACATACAGTATTTGTGTCTTTATATAAATGACATGAACAAATATATAAACAGAGGACTGAATATATCAATAAATAATATAATATACTCATTCATGAAAATAATTTGGAAATTTTTCTTTTTTATTAAATCAAACATAAATTTCCAATCGTGATGATATAAAATGTGATATAATAAAACAAATAACTGATTGTGAAATATAACATGCACTAAAAACATATGTACAATATGCATGGAAATTATTTTTTTAATATTACCCTGCTGACCCTGCTGTTGGTTTGTTTTTGATTGGCTTTTACATCTGTGTGAAGGAGTATGATGCAGGGGCGGCAGATGAATAAAGATTGTTTTTTGTTTTTTTTAATTATTGCACCTTTTTACATTTGTTGTTTTGAATTTGTTTTTGAAAAAGGAGAAACATTTTCTGAGAACAATATTTCTTTTTTTCTTTCAATTAGCTAAAAAAAAGCTAAAAATAATTAGTCCCTAAAAGAGTGCTTATGGAATTCTCTTTCAAGTCAATTCAGGTATTCCTTACCAATGCCTAATGCACTTGCTGGCTTCCTATTTGACTTTCATTAACCAGCCTTGTTCATTGAGAGAACAGTATGTTACATAATGTATTTTACTAATGAGGGCCTATTTAATTGATTGTCTGATTGGCAACATACCTGCTAATTGCAATGATAAAGTGAATTGGCTGAGCCTCCCTAGTGGGTTGAATGGCATTGAGGACATGCAACAAGGTCATTCAAGTCTGTCTGTCATATATATGAGCTTTATGTTTAGAAACATTAAAATATGATAGAACAGATACAATAGCTATATGTTTGGAAAGAATCTGAAGAAAACAAAGTACATTAAATTGTTTCTGTGAAGTTAGGTGCTTCTGATTAAAAGTAGAGAGACATCATCTGCTGGCATGACTAGTTAAATCCTTAACTTCCCTAGAGAAACACTACTATGAACTGGCATTCTCCAATGAATGATTTCTCTGTACCACCATGTGAAAGCAGCACCATGCCCTCACACCCACCATTAAATATTAGGCCTACCTAAAGACCCCAAACTCCAATGCATATGTACCGTCACAAGCTCTACAAGCTTTGTTGTCCACCCTAACTCTGCTTTGTCATGATGAGACAACATTAATATATGTTGTTATTTAGCAATGGGCTGTAGAAGCATTTCTCTGAATCAATAAATAATATACGTTTGAAGAGTCTTTATCTGGTAAGGTCCTACTGCTTTCGTGATATAAAATATAAAACCTGTCGCCAAACATGTTGCCAAGAATCTTCGTGTTTGTCTTCGTTTACTTATCTCCCTGGTCCCTTCCCCATCTAGCCTACCTTATCTATGCAGCATTGCAGGGGTTAACGGGAGCGGAAATCCGTAGGTTCGCCGTCAGGAGTTAAAGGGCTGTGCGAGCTTGCCAGCTGACACACTGCTACCGTTCCAAGGGCACTCCTCGTCAGACTTCTCAGAGTCAGACTCTGATGGCACAGCAGTAGGTCTAGTAGGTGTAGGAGGCTGCCTTGGAGGCATGTTAGCTCTCATTTTGGATAGGAAAGATTCCATGGAGGTGGAGAACTTTGACTCCAACCAAGCCATAAAGGTATCCTGAGAAGAGGTATTGTCCTGGGACATGGTGAAAGGAACACAGATGCTCATCTAGACTATGGCAATATATATGACAGGGGCTCACCCCAGATAGATCTATATATATATATATATATATAGACAGGAGGGCTCACCCTATGGCCGTATATATAGGACCTCATCCTGCAAATTTCAGGTCAGGAGATCCGGAATGGAAGCAGTGATTCACCCAGGTAACACTAATGGCATAGGAGGGAGGCTCACCCTCCAAACAAATGATCCGGAGAACAGCCGAAAACGAACAGTCCACGAGGAAACACATGTTGACAAATGCCGAAAACACCGGAAAAAATAGTTAAAATGGCGTCCGGATCTAGTGACTCGTGAGATCCGGAGCCCCAAACGAAATGTCCGCTACGAACCACAGAGAAAATGAGGTTCGCGGGGACAGCAATATGGCCGCTGCGGCAAAATAGATAGAAGAACAAGATGGTGGCGAGATCTCGCGATGCAAGACCTCGTCGCCCAAAAGAAAGATGGCCGCCGCAAAGGAAAAACCGGGAAATCGCGCACAATGCCCAGAGCCAAGAAGGCCGCGTTCATAGAAGGAGATAAAACGCTGAGGAGAAGAAAGGGTGCCGGGACTGGCATCTGGGGGTGCCCCGGGAATGGGACAATGAACGCCCCCCCCGGAGAGAAACAGCCAACGCAAAGAAATAAATCGATATGAAAAAGAAATAAATAAAACGAAAGTATGGATAATGGAAATATGTATAGAGTAATACGAGGTACAAGTAAAGGGGGCAGGAAAACCAAAGGCACTAGAACAGATATAGTAATAAACGCAACACAAGGTAATAAGCAAATAACAAAAACAAAGCACCACGGTAGAATAAATGGATAAATAAAGCAATAAATCAGATAACAAAGCACCAAAGGAGCAAATGATCTGACCTGTAGCTACGGTGAGCAGCAAAGAAAGAGGAAGAGGGGGAAGGTTTAGGGGTTTATATACCTCCTGTGTGATGTTCTATTGGTTGTTTCACTGTTTTACTTTAACCCTTTCATTCCTGCTGTTGGTGAGAGTAAAGGAAGAGAGGCAAAATAGGAAGCCTCCTGTCTTGCCTTAAAATTTATCATATCCAGTGGCTGTACTCTGAATTAATATCTAAAAACAAATATGTTTCACACACAAAGAGAAATAGATTTTACAAAAATTACAGCATTACTCGCCATTTTTGAAGACTGTCAATGCGCGCTATTGAGAGAAAAATTAAACACAAATAGAAGAAACTAGTATAACAATTTAAACAGTATTGAAAACATAAAATCAACAAACCATAGGACATGTTCTCTTGCTTTTCTACAGTCAAAGAAAAATTATTTCCATAGCACTAATGTTTGTATTTTGCGAAATTAAATTAAAATGATAAACAATCTAATTTAATTGTGGTTTCATTTTTTCATTCCACATATCTCTGTCAGCTATAATTAGTAGTTTTATATAATAATTGTTTGTCAAGAAGCATATTGCATGCCAGCTGTCACTGAAAGCTCTGTTCAATAAGAGTTTTGCCAGAGGCATGTAGTGAAAGAAATAACAATATTAATATAGCTCTGGAAACGTCTTGTGCAGTCATTAATTTAAAGCAGGTAATTATGATACCTTCATATACTTGGTTTCAAGTATATCTATGTGTGTGTGTATATATATAGATATAATATATATCCTATATCATATATTATTATATTATATAGAATATATATATGCAGTTGCGACTCTAGGAACAATATATAGGGGGACACATAAGATACCACAGTCAAAACTGAGGGGGGCACTAATAAGATCCACCACTAAATAATGCCACTGAAAAAACTAAATAAATATATATAAATAAGATGCCAACATACCAGAGTATTGCAGTATGCAGTGATACCTTTTTATTTCATTAACATAATACTTAAAAGACAAGCTTTTAAAGGTTTTCTGTCTTCATTAGGTACTGCTTCATACCTGAGAAAGAGAGGAAAACTATTGAAAGCTTTTCTTTATAGATTACAAAATAAGTGCTGAGTCAGAGCAACAGGCTCTCGCACTGCCTGGTTGTTATTTTATTGACACTGCCCTTACACACTGCCTTTACACATGTGCCCATAAACACACAGATACACTGCCTTTACACGCACCTGCCCATAAACACACATATACACATACACTGCCCGTACACACACCTGCCCATGAACACACATATACAGATGCACTGCCCTAGTGCCCTTACACATACCTACCATTGAACACATATATTCATACACAGCACTCACACACTCACCTATGTGAACCCACCTACCTACCCATGAACACATATATACATACAGCCCTTTCACATGACTGCCCATACACACACTGCTTCTACAAACATACCCATGCCAATACATACACATATACACATACACTGCCCTATCATACTCCTGTCCATGCACACACCAGCTTAAAAACACACATTTACCTACACTGCTCTTACACATACCTGCTCAGACACTGTCAGGGTTCAGCCCCAGCCCTGCAAAGTGCCAGGTGTGGGCACCCCTTTAAGTGGTCTGCCTGGAGTTGAACTCCTCTCCACAGCTTGCTGTCCTGTTTATTTCTGTCTGTAATTTATGTACCTTTGCCCTCTTTCCTTTCTACATCTGAGGATCTCAGCTCCTCGCTCCATCCCCTGTATTCCTTGCCTTGTTCCCTGTCCTTTGTGGCGTCCTGTACCATGCTTGTATTATCTGGCTATGTATATAATCAATGTTCTGTGTATTTATGTTCAGATGTGTTTTGTTATACCATTACCCAGCCTCCCTCACCTGAAGCCTAGACAACTCACACCTGATCTAATGAACAGGCTCTATATCCCTGCCTCCCAGTAACAGAGGGGTGAGTTCATTAAGTTCTTTGAAGCCACAGTTCATGCCAGACGCTGGATCTGTCTGTTGGATTTACCTCCCTGCCTGTTACCTCTTTGACCCGGACTGCCTTTTGGATTTACCCTTTTGCCAGCCTCTTACCTGTTTGACCCGGACTGCCTACTGGATATCCCCTTTTTGCTTGTACCTTTCCCAGACCCTTTTGAATATTTACCTGGACTTTTCTACCCTCATACTCCCCAGCAGTCTGTATGCATGGTATGCCTCCTACTCTGCTGCTTCTGGTGAGATGTCTTGCTTTGCTTTGTGTAATATAACCTATAACCAAACATTCAGCTTGTGTCATTTGTGAAGTTTGTTTTAATCACTGCGTTCTTACACTCCTGCGCTCTGGACTCCAACATCCAGTTAAGGGCTGCAATATGATGGGCCTGACAGACACACACACTGACCTTACACACACACACACTAACCTTACAAACACACACCAGTTTACAAACATATATATATATATATGTACACACATACACTGCCCCGCTCCCTAATATTGGGCTGGTTGGAAGGAGATCATGACCTCCCCGACCAGCCCTGCTCATCAGGCGCCCACCGAGCAGGACTGGTGGGGGAGATTGCAATGTTGTAGCTGCCTCGGCACGGCCCTGAAGACCGGCCCAGGGAAGGTGGCCTCTCCGGTTGCCCCTCCCCCTATAGATATGTTGCCGTTTTAGGGGCTTTGTGGGGAATCACATTGCTGTCAGCAATGTGAGTCACCATGGTGCCCCAAGAATGCAGGGCACTTGGGCAACTGCCCACTGTGCCAATACATT
>VKOC01031511.1:0-13685 GCA_009364415.1 Spea multiplicata
GCCTGTCCTGGGGTGTGTTTGGGTGTTGGTGTGGCAGAGCCTGTCCTGGGGGTGTATACGAACACAGAAAAGAACCCCAGCAAAACAAAAAAAGCAACGTTTCAGCCAGACAGGGCCTGAAAAAAAACCTTGTCTTATCATCGAGCAAATACAGTAATTTCATTTTGAAGAATAAACTATTTCTTGTTTGGCAACTCATTTTATTTACAACTTAAAGGGACTGCTATGGGGACCAAGTTTGCACCAAGTTACGCTAATCTGTTCATGGCCGATTGGGAAGATTCTATGGTCTGGAATAATAATAAGTGTCATGCAAACTTGGTGACCTATAAAAGATTTATAGATGATGTATTTTTTATATGGAAAGGACCCCAACCAGATTTAGAAGATATTTTAAATTTACCACTACCTGGAGAGAGGTGTATGCTAAGGAAAGACTGGACAACGTTCCTCTAAGCAGGGATTGTATAAAAACATTTGCAGAAATATTTTTAGAAGTGGGAAGTATATTTTATATTCTCCACATAGATGTGCGCCACTTTTGTTATACTGTATTTTACGTCTTACAAATCTGTTTGGGAGAAATGCGACCCTGTAGAATAGAGTGAGCTCTGATCCCCGTAGATTGAAGATTGGCCAGCTGCAGAGTATGCCAGGCTAATGGCTGACACAATCCTCCTAGCAATGGAGCGCTTGGAGATGTTCGAACACCCCGGCTGGGACCGGAAACTGCCAAAAAACAGCTGAGAAGACTTACGTAGGGGACAAGTCCGTTCCAGATAAATAGTAAGGCATCTCTTAAGGTATAGAGTATGCAGAGCCTCCTCTTCAGCAGACCGTGGAGATGGAAAAAAGGTAGGCAACACGAACTCTTGGTTTCTATGAAAAGCTGACTGAACCTTAGGAGTTAACTCTGGAGGCAGAGATAGGACGACTTTCCCCCGAAAGAAACACAGGAAAGGATCTTGCATAGACAGAGTCTGAAGCTCACTGATACGTCTAGCCGAGGTAATAGCCACCCAGGGAACCATCTTGGTGACTGGCCGTGGATGAGGTCAACCCCAGCAAGGCACTGACAGCAGAAATCTGGACCTTGAGTGTAGCCCAAGGTCAAATCTTTCTTGTAGAAACTCTAGAATCGATCCCGGGGAACAGGAGGCCGGTAGAATCTGTCTGGAATCACACCAACTGCAAAATCTTCTCCAGACTTTAATATATCTGAGGGAGGTCACCCTCTTCCTATTGTGAAGAAGAGCCTCAGTCACTGAAGCTGAAAAACCCTGAGCCTTCAGGATCCTGTGCTCAACCTCTAGACCTTCAGCTGGAAGATCTCTGGATGAGGGTGAAGAAACTGGCCCTGACAAAGAAGGTCTCTCCAAGCAGGGAGCCTCACAGGGCTGTCGACACTGAGGTTTATTAAGTCCAAATACCATACTCGCCTCGGCCAGTCTGGAGCGATGAGTATAACAGAGGTGTTGTCGTTCTTGATCTTTTGAAGAACCTTGGAAATCAACGAGATGGTAGGAAAAACATAGGCAAGAAGAAAATTCTAGGTCTGGGCCAAGGCATCTACTGCCAAACGATGATCCTGAGGATTGAGGGAGAAGAAGGGCGGCACCTGAGCATTGACTCTGGAGGCCATAAGGTCGATTTCAGGTAAGCCCCACTCTTGGACAATGAGCCCGAAGGGTGCAGGATGTAGCACTTGCCGCTCAGAACAGGAGTTCTGCTCGAGAGTGAACCGTGGTTAGGGAGATAGAACGGGCCTCCGCCCAGAAGGAGATCCTCAGAGCTATACGTAGAAGACAAGGGCTTCTGGTGCCTCCTTGCTTGTTGATGTATCCTATGACTGCTCGGTTGTCGGAGCGCAACAGAATGTTCTTGTTTAACAGCCAAGGTTCCCAATGTTGCTGAACAGCTGGAGACCAGAGACCTTGAACGAATCTGTCTAGATATGTTGCTCCCCATCCTCTGATACTAACATCGGTGGTGAGGAGCTCTTTGGCTGATACTGACCAGCTCCTCCCTGCAGCTAGGATGTCCCTTTGAAACCACCAGGTGAGGGATGTTCTGACATGAGACGGGAGAACGACAAGCTTGTCCAAGGCAAATTGACTTCCCTCTAGAAGATGGAGGATAAAGTTCTGCAGAATCCTCATGTGGGCCAAGGCCCAAGGGACTGCATATTTTATGGAGGCCATTCTGCCCAGTAGAGACATTTTCTTCCTCCAGAAGCCTCAGAATCTGCAACCAACTTTAGGCAAGAGGAGCACAGTTTTTTCTTGAACCTTGCAAGACCCTGTGACATCCAGAGCACTGAGCATATTTAGATTTCATTAAAGCCTTTTTAGGCTTATCCTCAACAGAGGGAGGCTCAGAATTATCAGGAGCCAACATAATAGTAAATAGTAAATAAAAACAATAACACCACCAGATGCAACAGAAGGAACTGAAAAGTAAAGTACCTACTCACCCATCCATTTAAAAAGGAAGGTAATCAGACTGCAAGCCGCAACAGTGGTAATTTGGCACCAACATTTGTAAAATCGTCCGAAAACGAGGCTTGGAACATACTTCCGGAAGTGCGTAATGCTCCTGGCCGGAAGAGACGCCATGATAGCTCCTCATGCTACGGCAGAAGCCACCGACCTGAACTCCTGCCATACCAACCGCAGGGAGGAACAAAGAGCAGCAGGCACCCGCCATCCGGCTCAGGTGCAGGGGTATGCCTGAGGATAGCAGGGTGGGAGGGAGTAATGAAAGTAATTTGGAGTCCTACCATATCTCAGGTACAGGGGAGGAGTCAATCTATGTGTTACCAGGGATGAAAAATTGACCACTACCATAGGTAATATAGTGACAGCTAAGGACATTACAATATATTGGAAGAAAACAAGAGGCCATTCTAAAATACCAGTGGATAAGGAAGGTAATGACCTAGAAGACTCTTTGGTAAAACAAAGTGCCCTAAGGAGGAATTGATAGAGATCAAACATCTTCTGGGGTCCTGTTAAGTGATAGCTGTCAGAAGACAACAAAGAAAGAAAGTCAGAACTGTTGTTCATCATCTACCAGAGACAAACATTATCCAGAGATCAGACGCCTAAGTGCGCTCCCAATGATATTATGTCCTGGCGTCCTAGGGCAATGAACGGGAACATTTGCTTAGTGTCTTGTTCCCAATAGCGCTTAGCAGTATTTCAATATTCTTGCTTATTTCTTGCAGACCTCGGATTGTTTATCATTGCTGCTCCTGTGAATGTTTCCCCTTTCACCAAGATGAATTTCCACATACTTGTCAACCAGCTATGCAACTTTCTTCCAAGGTACTAAGATAGACCCTATTCATTTTAAATGACAACTCCACAAAAGTGTCTTACAAGCTTCCCTGAAACATTCTTTAGTACGCATCAGTGTTGAAAGCAGACCCTGCCTCTGTTTTACCTTCTAGTAGTCCAGGCTTAGCTCCTCAGGTAATTCACAGTTGGGGCAAAGAGCTGGCCACGGCACAACTTGTGGAAAAATTCGCTGTGCCTCTGTGTACACATATGGTTTGACTTTTAGGGTGAAAATTGCTGTATCACAATGAATCTACTTTACAGTTTTATGTCAACAATAATTAAACATGTCCATGCACTTAAATGTATTACAATAGTAGCATTTTATAAAACATATCTTGATAAAATCATTTTATACATACCTGGAATGAGTGAAATAGGTACCAGAAAGCCCAGGAATTTATTACATTGTAATAAATACACAGGAAAAATGATATCATAACACTGGCAATTCCTGTGGAAACATAAGATATATAAATGAGATGTAAGCATAGGTTTGTATTGATGTCTCTATGGCATCTCACCAAGAAAAAAGATGCATTACAAGTCTGACCCAGGGGTGGACTGCCCCATCGGACACTCTGGCAAAGAGTCAAGATTTTAATATGCTTTCAATGAGCCTTTGCACTACCTAGTTTTAGTTCTTATTTACAGCGATAGGAAATATATTTACTTTTATATTTTTCAGATTGAGTTTCTGTATTTATAGATTTATGCATTTAAGATTAGTTGGGCAAAACACTGTGAAAAAGTCATGTTTTTAAAAATTAGATATGTTGGGATGTAACCACAAGGGAGGGGCTTAACAAGGAAGAGGTGTTCTCATAATGGGGCATGAATGGGCATTGGGGCCCTGGGTTTCAGTCTGCCCTTGGTCTGACCTAAATTAGCAATGTGTAAAAAGACAGAAAGCTTAAGCAGCGTTAAGGACCATGCATTAAAACATTATTTTAAACACTAATTAGAGTGGGAAACCTATGCATGTAATCCCCCAGGTCTAGATTAAGTATAAAGGTAAAATAACAAAATCTAATTCAAATTAAATATAAAATACTAATTCCTAAATGAATAATTACTAAAGTTAAGTTATATATGAAACACTAGATCAAAACCTCCTCAAATAAAAATCACCAATAAAAAGAACTAATTATATCACTAATAATATCTTCAATATATGCGGACGCACAGGTCAGAAAAAAGTTTGTGCCCCTCCAATTGTAACCCTTGCCCGCCGTAATAGATATCAAGTGTTTACATTTTGCTAAGATGCAGTTTGATTGTGAACACAACCCCTTTTTAAACAGTTAACATAACGTAGCTATTTTGCTATATACGTCTGTTTTTCTCTACCTAACACTAAATAACAAAAAAGCGATCAGCAATAAATGACAGAAAGGAATAAGAATCTCCAGGCAAATGAGCAAAGGATATTAAGTCTGTAAATTTTGCTAAGATGGACAACTTGCCTGTAGAGTCCCTAATCAAACAGTTGGGCTACTAGGCTGCAGCTGCGTAATTTCTAATTGTTTCTAAAATATATATATACATACACACACACACACACATATTTTTCTGGTCTGAATCTCAATTTAGGCTATTGTGGCCCAATAGGTATCTCTGGTCTGGATCTCAATTTAGGCTATTGTGTCACTGGTCTCGATCTCAATTTAGGCTATTGTGGATAAATAGGCGTCACTGGTTGTCAGGACTCGGGTAAGCAGGTCAGGAAGGAACCCAGTCGCAAGGGAATACACCAGAGGCTCAGTTTGTAACCCACGATGCATTATAACTAGAAGCATGATACAAACAGGTCAAAATGAAACACACCACAGGCTGAATAGTACGATATGGTATGCACTGGGGAAGCTGGACGACAGTAAAGTACAGGCTGTAAGTTTCTTGACAGGGAACCGGACACATGACTGGGAAGCCCTTCTGGCAGGGCTTACGACAGGAAGCCACTCTATGTAGCCGAACTGGCAGGGGCCCTATCTATGTAGCTAATTTAGGCTATTAGTAGACCAATAGGTGTCACTGGTCTGGATCTCAATTTATGCTGTTTTTAGATCAACAGAATAACACACAAACCCAACTTTGCATGTCTAGATCAATTGATCCCAGTCTATCCCATCCTTTCTCATCTACCCCCCTTTGTAGTTTACTTACCCTGCTGAAGTCCTGCGGTGGGAGCGAGAGTCTTGCTGCTCTGCCGCAGTGTGTGCTGCTTCACTGCTGAGCGCCAGGATATGACATCACATTCATGAAATGCCGGTTATGCAACCAAGACAGAGGCCTCGAGCTCCCACTGCAATCAGGGCAGCACTGAGGCGGGTGGTGGCAGGTTGCTGAAAACCTTTCATAAGCGACTACTCGGCGTCCCTCTCTCTCATCTGCTCCCTGTCACCTTGGTGGCCGCGCCCCTTTGCTTTCTGAGCCCAGGGCAGCCTCACCGCGACTTGGAAGCCGCTTTTCTGGCTGAACGACCGAAAAAATGACCGAAAAAATTTATAAACAGATGGTCCGAGGGCGTAACATGAAGAACAACTTTATCACTGTGAAAAATGGTGAAATCCGGAGAGGAAGAAAGAGCTTGGAGTTCTCCTACTCTCCTGGCCGAGGTAATAGCCACCAGAAACACCGTCTTGAGTGATAGAAGTTTCATGGACACTTCCTCCAAAGGTTCGAAGGGCACCGAACATAGAGCCTGCAGAACAATGGTTAGATCCCATGAAGGAAAATGCGACGTCCTAGGAGGACATTGGATAGTGGCAGCTTTAAAGAAACGCCTTACTAGCAGGTGAGAGGCCAAATCAGAAAGAAAAAAAATGACTAAGGGACAAAATCTGCCCTTTAAGGGTCGAGACACTAAGGCCCAAAACCAAACCCTCTTGTTAAAACCGAAGGATTGAGCTAATGGAAGGAGGGAAAATCTTCAGATTCCTGGCGGAGCACCATAGAAGGAACTTGGTCCAAACTCGGAGATAAATTCTGGACCTCCAGCTCCTCACCGATTTCAAAAGAAGGTTAAAGATTTCTTTGTCAAGACCATGGTTCTGCAGAGTCAGCCTTGCAACAGCCAGGCTGTCAGTCTGAACACGTGAAGGAGTTCCGGGCGAAGTTCGGTGTTCTGCAAAAACTGTGCTGAAGTCGGCAGTTCCCAAAAGGTCATGGTCAACTGCTTGAGCAGGACAAACCAACTCCTGTTGGGCCAGTAAGAAAGAATGGCCAAGACCCTGGCCTTGTCGTAACGGATTTTTTGCATGACCTGAGGAATCAAAGCCACCGGAGGGTAGATGTGGACCAACCGGAAATTCCACTCCATGGAAAGACCGTCTAGAAAATGAGGAGAGTCCCACCTGTTAAGGGACACAAAGACCGGAACCTTCCTGTTTCGTCGGGTCGCCATCAAATCCACTTCCGGGAGACCGAATCGTGCCACCAAGGTGTAGAAGGTTCGTGAGGTCAAAGACCATTCCGTCTGAGACCACTTTGCTCTGCTTAGGTCGTCCGCAATTAGATTGTAGCAGCCCCTGATATGAGTCGCTGAAATGTCCTCTAGATGATGTTGGGCCCACGTCATAATTATCGCACAAAGGACCTGGAGACTCCGTATCCGTGTCCCACCTTGCTTGTTGAGATAGGCGACAGTCGTGGCGTTGTCTGACTCGATCTTTACCGCCCAACCCTCTATGTGGGGCCTGAAGACCAGGAGGGCCTGACAAAATGCCTTCAGCTCCCGAAAATTGGAAGAACGGAGAGAATCTTCCGGAGCCCAACTTCCCCTTTCAAAAAGGGAACCCATATGGGCTCCCCAGCCCAGGCCGGAGGCATCCGTGGTAACGACTATCCAACTTCTGGGTTGGCATGAGAGTCCTCTGGCGAGATGGTTCGACTGTTTCCACCAATTCAGTTGAGAGAGGACCTGCCCAGCGATCGTGAAGGTCGTTTCCAGGTCCTCTTCCCGCTTGGACCAGTTTGACAGAATCTGCCACTGCAAGGGACAAACCTGAGACCTTGCCCAAGGAACAGCTGGAATGGAAGCAGACCCAAGATGCTCATCGCTTTCCTGACAGAGCATGTAGGAGACCTCTGAAGAGAAGCGACCTCTTGCTTTATCTTTTTGAGTTTTGGTGTCGGGAGATAGATGCAGAGGGATATCGAGTCCACCAAAAAACCCAGGAATAGAATCCTGGTGGAAGGAAGTAGGTAGGATTTTTTTCTGTTTATCAACCAGCCGTGTGTTTCCAAAAATCTCATCGTTGTGGATAGGTCTGTAAGCAACCTTGCCGGGGAACCTGCAATGATCAGCCAATCGTCCAGATAAGGGATGATAGAGATATTCTGTACCCTGAGGTGAGCCGCCAAAGGACTAAGAATCTTTGTAAAAACTCTCGGGGCTGATGACAGGCCGAACCGGAGGGCTTTGAATTGAAAGTGATGCACCTTCTGGTTGACCCGCAGAGCAAATCTGAGAATCTTCCTGGACGCCTCGGCTATTGGAACATGAAGATATGCATCTTTCAGGTCTAGGGTGACCATAAAATCTCCTTTTTGCAGACCCTGTATGACTGAGGTGATGCTTTCCATCCTGAAACGTTGATAGGGGATACAGCTGTTGACATTCTTTAGGTCCAGAACCGGACGAAAGGAGCCGTCCGGCTTTGGAACCAAAAATGACCGCGAATAGACTCCTTGGAATTTTAGATGAACAGGGACCCTTTCTATCACTCCCTTTTTCAACAATGTAAGGCTTTCCGAATAAAGCACCAAATTCTTTGTCACAGAGGGATAAGATGAAATCAGGAACTGGCGCACTGGAGGATGAAGGAATCTTATCCTGTAACGCTCTGAAATAATCTTTAGAATCCAAGGGTTTTGCATCGTCTGTTCCAAGATGAGTCTGAACAGCTGTAGGCGTCCTCCTACTCTGTCAGAACTTCCTCTTGTCCTGATTTTTAGGTCGGTCTTGGAATTTCTTATCTCCAAAGGAGCCATGAAAATTCTGAGGACAGGTGGAAAGGTCTCGGGTTTCTATATGGATATCTATGATTCCACCTAGGTCTTCTATCCTGAGGTAGGGCCCTTTTAGTGTCTGAAATCTGCTTGATCAGGTCCTCCAAAGGAGCACCAAACAATTTATTCTTTTCCAATGGCAAGTCACGTAACGCAGCTTTTGAAGCGGAATCGGCCGTTCAGGATCTTAACCACAGGGCTCTCTCTGTTCCACAGAAGACAAAGCCATGTTTTTAGCTGAAAGCTTCAAAGATTCATGTGCCGAATCAAGAAAAAGCTTTAAATTCTTTAACCCCTTAATGACATGTACGGGCTCAAAATGCATTGTTTTCAATGGGTTTAGGGACTGCCCATTGTCCTTAAGGGGTTAAAAGTCTCGTAATCTCTGAATCGGAATCCTCAGTGAGACAATCTTGCAAGCCTGAATCCACATGTGCTGGGCCCTAGCTACCGCTGAACTGGATGCACTGCGAACCTGCAGCTTGAAAAATACGCCTACACGATGTTTCTGCTCTTCTGTCCATGGGGTCTTTAGGCCCAGACACCTCACCAATAGGAAGCGTAGTCTTTTTGGAAAGTTGGGCGACCTGTACATCCACTTTGGGGGGATCGTCCCATGAATAGTCCCCTTGAAGCCTGAACAAGTTTTTGAATTGCTTTGAAATGAAGGCTCTTTTACCCGGGTGCTTCCACTCTCTGGCAATAAGGTCATTAACTTTAGGCAAAACAGGGAAACCTTTGACTCTTCCCACATCATCCTCCAGTAGTAGACACGTCACCTCCTTGGTGAACTTACGGAGGTCATGGGGAGGAAAAACCATCTCTTCCTCTGAACTGTCACTCGACGATGAAAATGACGAACAGGAGATCTCACCAGAGGAAAGGTCTGACTGCGAGACAGACCTGGACCTCTTGCGCTTCCGTGAAGACATAGCCTTCGCTTTCTCCTGCGTCTGAGCCACCAAGAAAGCCTCAAAAGTCTAAGCCAAATTTTCCGTGAACCAACCCAGGAATGATTCCAGGTCTTTACGCTTCTCCGAAGCCAGTTGCTCTGCAGAGCAGGAGTTACACAATTTTTTCCTGCAGCCATCAGGAATTGGAGTAGCACACTCAGAACAGGTTAAATGCTTGGCTTTAGAAGTGGATTTTTTGGGAGCTGGTACAGGTTTTTTATCCCTATCAGGATTCTCTGTAGACACTGGACTAGACATCTGATAATAGAAAAAAGAGAGTAAGTAATAATACATTTTTTTTTGGAGGGAAGAGGAGAAAAAGAGCTAAGATAAAAAAAAAAATATCTTACCCTAACCTCCTCTGAACCGTGTGGGGGAGCTGGTGACACGGTTGTCCTATACTGACAAATGCTCCAGCAGTCAGACAGGCAAAGCGCATTTATAATCGATTCAAAATTGCCACCCTCCGGAAGACCTGAGTTGCGCATGCTCAGTAGCGCGATCGGATCTTCGGTGGAACGCAACGACACCCGGGCGTGCGTTCCACCAAACTGCGCATGCTCCCACTTCCTCTGCACAAAAGGAAATCTTGCAAACATCCTCCGTAACGAGAACCGCTACGGAGGGAAGACCTCTCTCTGCTCACCACCCGGGGAGCAATCGGAGGCTACAAAACCCCCAGAAAGCAACCCGTGCGCCTCACCAGCTGGCTATCCGGATCGAAGACTCCACTGTCCGGACCAAAGACTCCACTGTGCATCCCTGAAAGGGACAAGAAGAAAACTGATTCCCTACGAGACTTCGGGACATTTAACCATTTATTCTGTAGATTCTACTTGTCCCTAAGAAGAAGACACAACCCACTTGTACTGCCACTGTGGGCTGATATTTGGGACATAGTATCTTTAAATTTCAACATATAGCAATATAGTATAACAATACCATATAGCAATATATTATAGAAGAGTGTGTGTGAGTTATATGCAATCTAAACATGTGTCCAATGAAAGATTTTTTTTACCCAATATAGAAGTATTTAAACATTTCATTTTCTAACCAATGGGCTAATATTAGGGACACTGTATCTTAAAGTTTCTACAGTAAAACCATACCATAAAGTCATATATTTAACAGGGGGATGTGTGCAGTGGCGACTCTAGAAACAATATATAGGGGGGCACACAAGATATCACAGTCAAACTGGGGGGGCATTAATAATTTCCACCATTAAATCATACCACTGAAAAAACATATTATATATAAATATATATATTTTTTGCCAAAAGTAATGTGCTATGGAATGATACTTTTGCTATTGGACTAACAATACTTGATCATTCAACATGGGAAGCCTGAAGCCACAATTTAATACGACTAATCCTTGAAATAAATATTATAGAGTAAATAACACAATACCTTAACTTTTCCACTAAATGGTTTCAGGGCATTGAACGTTTTGTCCCCTGAAGTCACTACAACTTCAGGAGGGCATTTTATCTCTGGATAAGTATAAATGAAATAATTCCTATTGTAAGTTCAGTGCCAGGAAACAGATGACCAAACATACACACCAACACAGACTCTGTCACACCGACAACCAGACACACACCAGGACAGGCTCTGCCACACCCACATCCAAACACACACACACCAGGACAGGCTCTGCTACCAAAAAACACACAAACAGCAGGACACAATCTATGTCACAGACTTCAGGATGGATTTTTCACACTGCATTGTCGTTTATACCCCCCTTAGTGTTTTTGCCCCTTGTGTAGTGATGCCCCAGCCAGCACCCTTTTAGTATAGAATAATGTGGTGCCCCCACACCCTTGTATGATCACCTCCAGCCACCACTATTTGTATTAATGCCCCCAGCAAGCCCCTCCCTTTATTATTTATTTATGCAATGCCCCCACCGCATATATGCGTTAGAAATGCATTTTTAACTACATAATGAGTACTTATCGCTTTGAAGTAAAGACTATGATTGAAACATGATTTCAACTGTTAGTTTTGTTAATATTAGCCCCTGCTGCCCATATATATTATCATTAGCCCCAGTTGCCCAAATATATTAATATTAGTCCCTGCTGTCGATATATATAAATATATATATTAGACCCTGCTGCCGATAGCAGGTATAGATCAACACATTAACACACAAACGCAGCTTTGCATGTATAGATCAATTGAAATTCACTTGTGATCGCAGCACTGAAGGTATATATCAAATAAACAGAATCAGACATACAAATCCTGTATTTGCTGGTATACAATAATAATATATGAAACAGCATTGCAGGGATTAATCAACTGAACAAGACATACAAACCCTATATTTGCAGGTATACATAAATAATGTATGTAAACATAGCATAGCAGATATGGATCTACAGAATAACACAAAAACCAGGTATGCAGGTATAGATCAATTGGAATTCACATAAAAACACGGCATTAAAGGTATATTTAAAACCCCCTAAATTACAGGCATAGATCACAGGTTACACACCCCAAAGTCAGCCCTGGTGCCCACATAGAACCTGGCCAGCACCAAAATTACACACATAAGATTTGCCATCTTTGTCCCCAAATAGCCCAGCACTAATCATCTTTGTCTCCAAACAGCCTGGCCTGTGCCACATTTGTCCCATATTCACCCTGCATGTGCCATCTTGGTCCCCAAGGCCCAAACATCCTGCTAGTGCCATATTTGCTCTTCCACAATTATACATGCTCTCCCTCATTCAGACGACTCATCCAAATATTAACTCATGCTCTCCCTCATTCAGAGTTCTATATCTTTGAATGTTGATAGTAGCAGTAGTTTGCTGCAGGACTACATCTCCCATACTCCTCAGCCAGCCCCTTAGCTGAAGGAGCATTATGGGAGATGTAGTTCTGCAGCAGCTGGAGGGCCGAGTTTGGAGATCCCTGCTATATACCCTTTGTAGTTCACTCACCTTAGAGTCCTGCGGTGGGAGAACGAGGCTTCCATCTTCTTGCTCTGCCGCGCCGCACTTCTTCACTGCTGAGTGCTGGATATGACGTCCTATGCCGACACTCAGCATGAAACGCCATCACCGCGACGGAGGTAGAGGCCTCGTGGAGGAGGCTGAGGGGGGCCGAGCGGTTGCTAGGCGCCCCTCTCTCTCCTCCGCGTCAAAAATAAAAAAAAAGCATTTGAGGCTGCCCCGGGACTTAAAGTCCCATTGTGGGATTGTCCTGGGCAATCCGTTTGGTGGCTCCAAATTCGGCGGTGGGGGGTTGCAATTGCCTTCCCTGGATGTGTGTATTTGCAATGTTAACATATTGGTCCAATTAGATTTTTTTTTACTCTTTTTTTTTTACTCTTTTCAGAAATATTGTCAAATGTTAAGTGCTGGCAATGAGTTTATAATTTAAGTTCTATATCTTTAAATGTTGATAGTAACAGTAGTTTGTGGGGTACAGACACAAGGTATGTTAAGCATCATGGAAAAGTAAGTAGTAAATGGAGGGAAAAAAGATTCGTTTTTATATGTTTATGGATTGGCACTGCGGCTGCTGTGGAATGCGCATTTCATGATTCTCAGCCATCCATTATAACAACATGACAAATGTAATAACAGGATTTTGAGTGCCAAATGTTACCACAACTATTGGAAAACTACTAAGTGTCCTATTTTGGTTCCAAGCCTATATGTCCCACTTTTACTCCCCTCAAACTACCCTCTTTTTTGTAATACCTCAGAATGCTACTGCAGCTCCCAATAAATGAGCCAGCAATAGTAGATAGATTGGGGGGCTACAATAAGTCGACAGTACAAACACTCATTTTTGTTCACTACATCTTCAATACTATTCAGCAACCATTTAACAAGTTTCATGACAACAGACTGAGGTTGGGTGGCCTACTCACTGAATGATGCTTGGCGCTGTGCATTATGGCCAAACATCTCCACTTTGGTCTCGTCTGTCCACAGGAAGTTGTTCCAGAAGTCTTTTGGTTTGCTCAGATGCAACTTTGCAAACCTAGCAGCCTTTCCAAACAAACAATACTTTTTAATGTCTTTTTGTCAGTCTTTTTATATTGTCATGAGCTTTAACATTTAACATGCTAACCGAGGCCTGTAGAGTCAGATGCCACTCTGTTTTTTGCAATTTCTGAGAATTGCACAGCCTGACCTTGGGGTGAATTTGCTGAGACGTCTACTCCTGGGGAGATTGGCAACTGTCTTGAATGTTTTGCTTTTTTGAATAATCTTTCTCAGTGATGGACTTTAAATTGTTTGAAAATGGCCTTATAACCCAGATTGATGAGCAACAACAATTGCTTCTCTGAGATCATTGCGGATGTCTTTACTTCTTGACTGCGAAAACTTAGTGTCATGCCCCT
>VKOC01031513.1:0-17137 GCA_009364415.1 Spea multiplicata
TTGTAATGCTGAGCGCCGGAAATTGACGCCACTTCCGGCGCTGGCGCTCAGCATTATAAGCCGGCACCAAGACCGAACAGGGAGACTCGCCTTTCAAGACCGGGACGTACCTGGTACTTCCGGGTCACGGGTCACCGGCAGACCAGGACGTACCAGGTACGTCACAGCCTTTACGCAATCCAGCGTCGCTTTGAACGCTGGGATCGCGAGGGGCGGCTGCTACTGACCACTGGGTGACCCAGCGATCAGTAGCAGCCACCCCCCCTCAATTCCGTGCACGTGATCGCTTTTCAGCGAATCACGATCACGGAATTTAAATATTTAAAAACATACTGCGGTCTTCAAGTGAAGACGCAGTATGTAATCGGCGGTCCGGAAGGGGTTAAAAAAAACAAACAAAAAAACGCTTGGGGCGGCAAAGTGCCGCCCCTTCTAAAGTGGCGCCTGGGGCAATTGCCCCAGTCGGCTCCATTGTAGGGCCGGCCCTGGGTGTGAGAGGGAGGGGGTGTGTGTTAGAATCAGTCTATACGTGTGTTAGTGAATATAAGTAAGTGTGTGTGTTAGCATGTATAAATTTGTCTTTATATATGTGTGCCAGAGTAAATGTTGCAAGGGGCAATTAAGGCACCAGGGCCCTGTGGTTTCTAGATAGGCCACGTGTTATGAACTAGTTTGGATACAAATTATGCATGGCCAGCCCAGGCTTCCCTGCTCACTGGTATTTGTCCTTTAAAATGCATGTTGAAATGAGAGAGCTGCGTTGTTCAACTAACCTGCTAATGCCGTCTTTAGTATTTGATTTCATTATTCACTTGTCAAACAACACAAACATTTAGTGAAACTGTGTGTATGAGTGACAGAAAGGATGTGAGGACTATGTGTGTTGAAAAACAGTGTTAATGCTTATTATTAGACACTGCTTAAATGAAGTACACTTGTTTGTACTATAATCCAAGAATGTTGCTTAAAGAGAAAAAAAAATTAAAGGAACAGACATGAACACATTTTTCATTATTATATAAATATTTTTTTACATTAAAAACATGCTCCCACACCTTTTCTACGCCTAAGAAACACGCTTCTGATTACGTTGGCACCTAGTTGATTATATGCAATGGTGTGTGTGTGTGTATAGCATACCATTTTGCAGATTCCAATGCATTTCACAACAAACTGGAGTTAGAAAATTAGAATTCATTCTCAATTCGCTTGCCTCTACGTAAACCAGGATGTACACTTTTTGAACATGCTCAGTAGCACTCCTATTGAAATCACTAAATCAGCAACTAATTGCAAGTATGTTAACAGAACATCAAGATTCATATACAGTATGATTGGCTGCTGCTCATACTCCCATTGAGTCAGAAGGAGCTCATCTACATTCTACTGAGCATGAGCATTCAGTAGAGGAAGCTGTAGGAGGCGTTAAATGAGACGAAGAGTGCCTGGACCAACTCAGGAGTCCGTAAAAATGGCTCCAATATGCAGTTAAAAGAGCATCCCAGCCCTTTTTTTAATGTTAAGTTATTTATCCCCTTATTATGTAGGTGACTGTTGTTGGATCATCCTTTAGGTGAATGTTTCCATTTAAGTGAAGATAGAGCAATTTAGCACACAATGGGAACAAATTAGCACCAACTGGGATGAAGACAGCACAATCTGAATGTGTCACATTGTGATTTGGGAAACGGCCCCGGCTTCCAAAAGAGCCATTCTTTGGTCTAGTGGTGGGAACATAGCAACTATGAATTAGCCCTTACAGTCAACTGGAATATTGAAGATCTGCATGAAAGGAGCACTATGTGGTCTGCCTTTGAGGCATTTGGTTTCCTGCAAGGTAACAGTAAATAGAGTACTTTTCAGTGATGTCTGATGGAATAAGTTATGATTGGGAAGAGTCTCTCTTTTTCCAGATATATGCCAGCTGGCACCATTTACTTGGGATACTGCAGGATGTATTGTTCTACTCAGACAGTGGGAAATGCTGAGGGGCAAATTCCTGTGCGTTGCCCAGCTGTAAATGTTACACCGCTCAAAAGAGCTGTGTGAAAGGAGGACACAAAGTGTGAAAACAAGACAGGAAGTCCTGGGAACAAAGAAAAATAGATAGGTAAAAAAGGTAAGTCATTTTAAACTTCCCGGTACAGATGTTGCATTTTATATTTGTACTCACAAAACATGACATAACATTTTTTTCTTACAACTTTGTCTATATTATATATGTATATGACATACAAGTGAGATGATAAAAACACAAATTACGAGTGCTTAATCTTAAATCTGCAAATATATGTATGAAATAAACATGAAGATTTTGTATTGTATTTAGGCTAAAGAACATAAGCTTACCTTTCAGGCTACCCCATAGGATTTCCTAAGTGTGTTACATGGTTAATGTAAAATGGCTGGGCTTCTAGACAGAGTAAATATATGCTATGGGTTGGCTTTATATGCCTTAACCAATTAATCTTTAATAGGCACCCAAAAATGTGGGCAGGATTTATTGATCCAATTACCAGTTAGGAGCATTAAAATGGATTGGTGGCATACCTAGCCACACTTCCATTTCTTCCCATTTCCTCCTTCAGAAAATGAAGAGATTTTAAGTAGCCTACTTTATGTTCCTCAAAATGTGTCATGTCTACTATCACAAATGATAAAACATAAGTTCTTCAAGCCCTGCCTCACATAGCAGAGAGTGCGGCCCCAAGCTAAGCAGACAGGGATAATTCCAACACGAGTGTAGTAGGCGATGCACAGATAGATCCGGAAACCTGTACAGGTAATCTGCAGACTGGAGTCACAGATGGATGATACAGAATGCCAGAGGTTGATGCAAAAGTGTTTTTGGTACACAGAGTGTACAAGCCAGAGGTTGGTACACAGCGCAGGTAGCCAGACAAGCCAGCTACGCTTCACATGTAGGGCAATGCAGGATCACTAAGCAGAAGAAGTCAGGGAAGCCAGGGGTCAATAACAGCAAACACTAATTCCTAATTCAATAAACAGAATAGCAGGACCACAACACGGCGCCTGTGCTGATTTTTCAATCTGGCGCCCAGCAAGCCCCACCTCCAGCTGCTCATCACTAGCGCACACGCAAGCATTTCCAGCTGATGCAGATGTGTTGACTTGGTGAGTAAATGCCGCTCTGTACCTCTGTGATACTTGACCCCACTCATGCTTCCGCAAGCTGATCAAGGCTAGCCTACTCACAGAACTGTAACGCATCTCCTGCATGACCTAGAACTGGGATGAGGGGGCAGCTAAATGCACACGAGGAGATGCTGCATGATATGCCCCATATACATTTGCAAGGGGATACCACTAATATTTAAAAAACACGAAAGGTGTTTTTTTTAATCTTCAAGAGGTCCCACGGTGGTCCTGTACAATGCAAAGTTACACAAGTGTATTTTTTTAATTCTTTCTCACCAGTTTAACTAGAGGATCATTCCAGCCTCTTTTGCAGGGAGATAAAACCTGTCAACTCACGATAACACATGAAGTTTTATATTTTGTATACACCCCTTTGTATTTTGCTAAGATCCTGTTAGTTCTCTTACCCAGCTTTTCACTGTCGCATACTTTACAGCTGGTTTTTCTTCCCAACCAACGTTTTTTTTTTCTATTTCTGTACCTTAATTTATTAATAATAGAGTTCTTCAATTTACTGATCTATTTCCTGCCTTGGCTTGACTTAATTGCTGAATATTGCATACTCTAGTCTAATTCTTGAAAGAATCACATTGACATTCTGCTGCTGGAGATATTTCCAACTGAGTGTCATTAACAGTGATAATGTTGTAATTTAGGAAAAAATGTAAATGTTACATTAATTCCAGATGGACTGTTTTTGAGTTCTCATGGACCAAAAAGGAATGTATCACAATAACGGACGAGATTAGTCTGTAGATCCGGTAGAGGAGAACGTCATTAATCAGTCTCAAGCCCCAAAGGTGGTTTAGTGGAAGGATAATTTGATAGTCTAGGTGGGGTAAACCTATGAAGACACACAAAACAGAATATAGAAGGGATACCGTCTTAGAAACGAATCTCACTGGTCTATGATATGACGACCCGTGACATTGAGGGCTCTAAAGGACATGCGATGCAGACCATAGACCTAGTAAACCTATCACAAATACAAAACTCCCATCTCCCCAAAAGACCCCTTTGAAGAATGACACAACACACCATACTTATACAAAATTTTAATACTAATAAAAAAAAATTGAAAAAGCCTGAATATAAGACTACATTTGCTCTGAAAAACCTTGTCTTTCAATCGAGCAAATACAGTATATATATTCTAAAGAACTATTGAGTAAGGCCTTACCCAACCAGCAAGTTATCACATTTAAGTTACATAAGAAGGACTCCCATACCCTAAGATCCTCTCTATGCTCCCTGGTTAGCCTTATGAAATGATGAGGAGCCCGAGTTTCCAAATACTACCTATGAGAAAAAAAAACCCCATTGCCATTGTTGTGCAGGCAATTAATTTTGCCCATTAGCAACTACAGTTCTCACAAGGTAATTTTGTGAATGCTAATCGTCCCCAGCGAATCATCCACCTTATCTGCAGGTAACCGAAACTCCATTGCCGCAGTATCATTCTTGGGGTCTAGACACCCGACAGTTCGACGCACTGGTAGAGACAGACGAGACGGACACAAAATATCTTTCATCCTTTCTTGGAACCAAGTGTCTCCCTTCTGCAGAGCTGCCCCCCCTTAATTGAGAGACTGAGAGATCCAAAGATGCTGGCTCTCTGGCTCCCTACACAGCAATGTTTCAAGGACACTGTGTCCTTTCTGGCCCTTGTCACCCTGCCTCACGCTGCGCATCTTTTAACTCCCAGGCTGATCTTGGTCGACCAGAATGTGTGTCCTATTAATCTACTTGACTTGTACTTGGTTAGGCTTCAATGACTGGAAAACAATACAGACACAGAAATACATTCAAAACATTTATTATAACAATGATAACATAACCTAAATACATCATACAATTGCATATGTAGAAACCTGACATTGGAGCTAACATAACCCACAATAAAGTGTGGGGTGGGAGCGGCTACATCACCTGGCTTCTGTCTTGCCTATAAACCACATTTTGTAATCACCATCGATAACCATGTTTATAACCATCTTTTAAATTCCACCCACCACATAGTAAAACTGCCCGCCACGAACCTTCGTTGGGGGCGTGAAAAGAATTCCCACCACTTCTAACTCAAGTGTGCATGTAGCAAATTAACATAGCAGGCAAGACCAACCGCCAAGCGCCGGGGGTTAAAATTATATTTCAGTGTATACAACACCTGATCTGATTTGTGGTTTCAGATAATATTCTCTAAATCACAACTCTTTCGGAGCAAACACTTGTTTTCTATTATACATACGAAGTGTTCTGTTTTTAAGGGACTGCCTATATTTGGGACCCCCGCTTACAGATATGTTCACAAGCTCTCGCAGCAGCTGGTTTAAGGAATAAACCAAGCCTCTGACTCACTAAACTGCTGAACAGTCTAGATCCCGGGTCACACAGAAACGTATTGCAGGGCACAGGCATGCTGGGTGGACTCAGCCTCTGCTGTTACATATTATGCTGTTACTCCAAGATACAGAAATGTCAGTGCAAACGTGTTATTAAATCGAAAGGGCAAAATGCATGATGTTTTTGTCTCAGGATGCAATACAATCCATTTTCTGCAATTTATAAACGTACCAGAAAAGTTATTGACTTTTTTGGGGGGATAAAGACTTAGGGTCACATTCAGTGGCAGCACCCAATAACCATGACCCAGTACTTTGGAGTCTAACTGGGAGAGCATATAGTTTAGCACCTCCGTCACCCACACAGGTCTTGAGGCCTGATGTTGCATCTTCCTCAGGCCGCCTGAACCTATGATAACATAGCAACTTATCAAAAGGGGAGAGACAGCTTAATGGGAAGGAATAATGTCCCAAGAACAGGAAGTTAAGGTGGCTGTTCACATAAAGGTGATGTTTAGTAAGTTACTTACTGTACAAAACTATAAAATGTGGGATTTTGGAAAAGTGGCAAATTGGCATTAAAAAAATGGGGGTTCCTAGATACCTATTTCTCTATGTCTCACTTGCACATCAGTACATTTCCTATGGAAAGGGCAGGATTTTGCGAAAAGCTTTTAATGTCTCTGGTGGCCAACCCAGTGTTGAAGGCAAACTAACAGATGAAAATGTTAGGATTACTCCTTTACAACCAGGAAATCCATAAAGTCTGAATTATCTAGTAGCTTGAGGACTGGTTTGGTAACCACTAGTCTACTGATATGCCAGAAAATGGCACAGATCAGTCTTTTTTTTCTTTTCCCTTATATTTTTTTTCCAATTCACAGTTTATTAAAAGATTTGGAATACATACATTATGGAATACATACATTCTTTCCCCTTATATAGCCTTTAAGGTTAAACAACTGGGGGGTTATTCACTGGGGCTCCCTGCATGCACTTATAGCAAAGGTCAACCTGCAATCTTCACCATCTTTCTGCTCCACTGTTTGGAAAATAAAAATGATCTTATGTTAAACCACGCAAAATAAATCAAGAAATAATTTTCACAACACAGAAACATTCAGTTGAAAAATGCAAAGTCAAGGCTGATACACAAGGATGTAACTTTAGAATGTATTAGTACAGGGGCGTACGACATGCGCCCAGTGTGCCAAATGAGGCCCGCCAGACATTGATGTGCGGTCCACATAATATCCACAGGAGTAACCACATCTCCAACCTTTGATGGATCAAGAGGGGACACGAGGGCAAGTGTGTCTGGATATGTAAGTATGTGTGTGTGGATAAGTCAGTGTGTGAACATGTGGCTTTGGGTATGTTAGTATGTGTGTGTGTGGATAAGTCAATGTACGTGAAGATGTGTTTTATGTGCGTGTTTTAATATGTAAACGTGTCTTTGGGATTTGCTTTGTGAATATGTGTCTTTGGGTGTGTTAGTGTCATTACTTGAGTATGTGTGTGTGTGTGTATGCAGGTATTTTAGTGTATGAACATTTGTCTTTGGTTATGTGTCTGGGTATGTTAGTTTGTGTGTCTGGGTATGTTAGTTTTTGTGTCTGGGTGTGTTAGTTTGTGTATGTTTATGTGTGTGTTAGTGCGTATGTGCATGTATGTTAGTGCTGAGTGTCTGGGTATGTATGTTGGTGCTGAGTGTCTGGTTGTTTTGGTATGAGTGTCTGTGCTATTGATCCGTGTCTGTGTGCATGGGTGTCCGAATGTTTGTAGACTGATTTAGCATATTTTCCAAATTAACCATGCATTAACAGCTAAAAGGCCATTTTTTTCTTTCAATGAAAAATGGGTGCAGCCCACGTACACATACATTTCTGACGAAGTGGCCCACTGCAGAAAAAATAGGAGACCCCCGCAATATTAAGTCTGAATTCACAGCAGACAGTAATTATTGCAGGTTTATTTAAACAGCCTTGTAAAACATATCATTTAATATACACAAAATATCAAATTCATCTTGCAGCTTTAAGCATGGATGACAGTTTTATTAAACTCTAAATTTGTAATAGGATTTTTTAATGAAGAACATATGGCTAAAGCTTCCACAGTGCTTACAGAGATCATATATAATATATCAAAAACAATCGCAGATATTCCGTTGTCACTCCATCTAACATGTCCCCCAATTTTGTTAATATTTAAGTCTGTAAGTATGTGCAATAGTTCAATATTATGAAGACATTAACCCACACAAATGCAGCTGCTGCCAGGGTTAAAGTAGGAACTTGATGCAAGAGGTGCCATTTCGTGCTAGACACCCCGTATCAGGTGGTCTCCAGTTAAATAAGCACGACCCCTAGAGAGAGGCAGAACCATGAGGGTGCAAATGAAAGGGTATGAGCAGCAGACAAAATCAGGAACAGTCCAAAAGGTCAAGGCAGGCGTTAATAATTCAAAGAGATGGTCAAGCAGAGGTCAAGAACAAAGGCAAACAGGGTAATCCAGAAGACAAGCAAGAGGTCAAACACCAAGTAATCCAAAAGAGATACTGTAGCGCAGCACAGAGGGTAGATCTGGAGACTGGAATCCGAGGACACGGAGGAACCAAAAGTCTGAAACACTGGAGCAATGAGAAAATGTTTGCTGCGTTTTTATAGTGCTACAGGTGTCCATTACTCCCCTACCTTGATTGAGGCCTTCATCAAATTGGATGGCAGAGGGATGTGTTTCCATAACACCTAGCCCTCTGCTAGCTTGATTACAGGCCATTGGAGGCCTAGTAAAAAGAACACCTGGCTTGCCTCATCTTCCACAGGTGTAAATGGCCACTCCCTGCTATGGACAGGTATTTAATCTGCCCCTCAAAAAATTCTGCTGTAGAGCAATTACACAATCCATAAGCCTCCCACAACCTTATCGACAGATACTGTATATCCATGTTAATTAGATTATATTTGATGTTAAAGCCATTGGTACACTATGTAACCAGGATGTTATATCACAAGGGCCCAGTGTTTATTCTTTGGAGCAGCTATTGGTGCACAATATAGCACAGATCATTTGGTGGCTTTTGCCTCTATGTGGAGTTGATGAGGCCCTGGGGTGTTTTGATTGTCTGCAACTCATTCTGGTGGACACCCATGCTGTGGAATTATGATGATCTTGTTTATAGAAACAGAGCAGCATCTCAGAAATAATTTCCTGGACATTTCTCAGACACACAGTGGTTTCCGCTTATTATGAGTGGATCGCAGGTTTGTTCTAATAGCCCGTACTGTATACAGATCTGGGAGAGAATCTTGAAGTTCCGCTACCATTAGTACAAGCGCTATATGCTCCTATTTTGAGACCAGTTGGAAATTTTATAGCATACAACAAGGTCTATCCAATCATGGTGACCATCGTTCTACAATATTAAAAAATAGGGATTGAGTGGACAAACTCTGATGTGGGCTATAGAATATCTCTTGCCTATGCAACTAACTGCTCAATTGGGCTCTTTCTGCTCCATATGACTGTACTCCCAATGGCTTTCACATCAAATATTGTCTAATTAACATGGACATATCTGTCGATAAGATGATGTGAGGCTTAGGGATTGAGTAATTGATCTACAGCAGGATTTTGGAAGGACAGATTGAATTAAATCCTCTCCGTTGGATGAAGCACTATGTTTATATTTTTATCATATTTATATTTATTATTCTATCTATTGATCTGCTTGATTAATCATGTTTACTAGGTGATTTACACTGGCTGTTCTTATATGAATTTATGTGTTAAATACTTATGGATGAATTTACATATATCTAAATTTATGTAACTAATATTTTGGGATTTATTAAATAAGAGGTTCTATTGCCCTTTCTTTTTGAATGTTTATGTGTAATAACATCATATTTCAATCAAAATAAAAATACAAAACCCAATAGACAACTGCGAATATAAAAAACACACGGATCATTTAGAACATACAGTGTTTACGGGTTTAAATAGGTCATAGGCATGCCTCCCAAGTGTCCCAGGTTAGATGCGACAGTCCCTTTTTAGCAGACAGAGTAAACCTTTGGGACCTAAATCCTTATTTCCTCCTCTGATGTCCCTTATTTCTAGGAGCAAAGAATATTTGGTGGGTATGAGTATATTGCAGTGTTTTATAGTCATAATGTCACAATAATGTATTGGCAATACTGTATCAGTGTATTGGTTTGTAAATTAAACTGTGAAAATTAAGATGGAAATTAAGTGTGTTCTTTTTCCAGATGTCTTAACTAGAAATAGAGCATTTAACCACACATCGGAAAACAACATTTTGTAGTTATATTCTTATAATGTATATACACCATTCAGCCATAACATAATGACCACCTGCCTAATATTTAACCCGTAGTTAACCCTTTTCCTGCCAAAACAGCCCAGACCCATCAAGGCATGGACTCCACTAGACCTCTGAAGGTGTGCTGTGGTATCTGGCACCAAGACCAAGTTGCAAGATGGGGCCTCGATGGATGCATCCTGGTGCCATATGTTCTCCAGGTAGGCGACGCACACGCACCCGGCCTTCCACGTGATGTAAAACAAAACGTGATTCATCAGGCCAGGCCACCATCTTCCATTGCTTCGTGGTCCAGTTAATATGCTCGCGTGCCCATTGTAGGCACTTTCGGCAGTGGACAGGGGTCAGCACTGGTCTGCGAAATAGTCTGTGAAACATTCTAAAATAAAAGAAATTAACCTACAATTATTACATTTTTTACAGGATTTCATTTTGTACCTGTGTTTTATTACTCTCCTCCTTAATACTTAATTTGCCTTCGTACGTGCTACAAGATCTTAATCTAATTGGCTGGTGGTTTTCCTAGGCTGGAAATCTGCCAGCTAATGTTCTGGCAGCAATTAGGCGGGGATTTAATTACAGTAATTAAAAGGTTGGACTGTGTAGTGTCTCTCTAATTCTCCTGACCGCATCAAAATTGCCAATTGATTGCAGCTTTTTGCATTGTTTTGGTAGTTAAGCTCAAATAGTAAAAACACGGGCAGAATGGAACTAGAGTAAGCTGCTGTTCTTTGAAACTGAAGACTCAAATATGCCCGGCAAATTAACACAAAAGAAAAAAAAGGAGATTAAACAAACACTTCTTTTTTAATGCCTGCTCAGTAGGCCTATGCAGAGCACAGCCTTAACTAATGACAAAGCCCACCATTTTGTTTGATGGGAACAGCATCCAGTGTGTATCTTAGTTGTATCTGTGTTTGTTAGTCTGTTTTAAAACAATTTGTGTTAATATCTAATAGTAGGCACTACTTTCAAACTCAGGCTGTGATCCCCTGCCATGTGCTAATGGAGGTCTGAGTTTTTAGAACAAGTGCTTCAATGTTTACCTTATGTTAATAGTCTTAAAAGGGAATTAGAATTAGAATCCCAATTGACCAAATAATATACTAAAAGTTCAGCAACATCCATAGTGGTCTTAGAGTATCTTCCTGTTTGTATTATTTTTGGTCTTTATATTAATAAAAAAAATATATAGAGAAGGTGGCACAATGTGGGTACAACAATTACATTGGAAGCAGCAAGTTCCTTTGGGGTTACCTCCTTCTTGTTTGTTTTTGCAAAGTTAATTCTTACTGCAATTAACTGTGCAATGAAGGACTGGCAATGACAAGTGTCGCAAGCAAGGAGGACCAAGTTAGCCCTAACGGTTCTAAGTCAATTTCGAAATTATTCAACACACCCAAATCTAGTGTCTGTAGGCTCCTAGAGTGTCTGTAGGCTCTACAAATATATTCTTTAATTGTTGATGGAAACTTCACTTTCATGCCTGAGTTTCAAAGATTTAGTTATGCATTTCAAGGAAAGTTTGTGTTGTCAGCTTTTCTATCAGGGTTTTATATGAATAAGAAGGTCTCATAGCTATCAGAAAATGTACCGAAAGGAATAATGACCTATTTTTTTTTATTTCTCTTTTGTAAGCTTTTGTGGACAAATTCCATAAGAGCTATATTAAAACCACTGGCATAGTATTTACACAAGGAAATAAAATACAGAGATCTCATAGAAAGATACCCAAAGGCACAGAAGTTTATATGGAAAACTGAACACATTATTACTAGAAGGAAAAAATGAAGAAATGTTGACATGTAGCCAGACCTTTATAGGGAAATTTCATTCAAATAAACTTTATTTTAACATTTTATTAAACGTGTACAGAATGGACGCCATATGCGTTTTTTATTAGTTGCAATAAAACAAATGAGACTAACCAAGTTATTTTCCCGATTCTTACACACAACCATGATATGGGGAATGGGAGCGCTGTAACGGTTATATTTTGAGCCATGCATCACCATTAACACTAAGGGGGCTAGCAAGAGAAGCAGGCAAAGGTACAGGGCGGCAGTTGTACCATTGGCTCTTCTGGTTTTAAGATACAAAATTATCTTTTTGCTTTGTAGTACATTTAGAGAAAATCTAAGATATGTTATAGAATTGTTCACGGGCTTCTTCCAATGCTGGATCAATCCTGTGTTCCCACCAAGTGTTCTATGCTAATCACAATTAGCCTCAGTGCAATTATAAGTTTTATATATATATATATATATATATATAATATATAATACGTATATATATATATATATATATAGTTTGTGTTAATTTTGGTTTTGATATTCACCACTTAATATTTACTCCTCCACTTAACCTTTACAACAACATGTAAGCATGTGGTCTGACTCTAAATAGCTTTAGTGCAAAACTTGTATAATCCTTCCATTGGCTGCTTCCCTTCCAGATTGCTCTGTGGACATCTGGCCTTCTTCTATAACTATATATTAAGGCCAGATCAGAAATGTTAACTCTCGTCATAGCATCCCACTCTGAAGTTTGACTTGACCATAAAGTCACATGTCCAGGCTAATTTAATGGGAGCTCACCAGATCCCCCTCAACATTAATATTTACTAGTAAGACTTTTTTCTTAAAGGGTAGTCTTATATTCAGGCTTTTTCTTTTTTAATATTTAAGTTTTGGGGGTCGTCTTACGAGCGGTTTTCTTATAATCGAGCAAATACGTTGTATATATATATTTATATTATATATATTACTGTACTCACTGGCCACATTTATTAGTCACACTTTGCTAGTATGGGTTGGACTCCTTTTTGCCTTCAGAACTGCCTTCATTCTTCGTAGCATACTTTATACAAGGTGCTGGAAACATCCCTCAGAGATTTGATGGCATTACGCAGTTGCTGCAGATTTCATGATGCGAATCTCCCGTTCCACCACATCCCAAAGGTGCTCTATTGGATTGAGATCTGGTGACTGTGGAGGCCACTGGAGTTCAGTGAACGGATTGTCATGTTAAATAAAACAGTTTGAGAAGATGTTAGCTTTGTGACATGGTACATTATCCTGCTGGAAGTAGCCATCAGAAGTTGGGTACACTGTCTTCATAAAGGGATGGACATGGTCTGCAACAATACTTAGGTAGGCTGTCGCATATAAACGATGCTCAATTGGTACTAAGGGGCCCAAAGTCTGCAAAGAAAATGTCCCCATCACCATAACACCAGCACCAGCCTGAACTGTTGATATAAGGCAGGATGGATCCATGTTTTCATGTTGTTTACGCCAAAGTCTGACCCTGCCATCTGAATGTCACAGCTAGAATCGAGACTCATCAGACCAGTCAACGTTCTTCCAGTCTTGTCCAATTTTCGTGTCAATTGTGACCTCAGTTTCATGTTCTTAGCTGACAGGAGTGGCACCCGGTGTGGTCTTCTGCTGCTGTAGCCCATCTGCTTCAAGCCTCGATGTGTTGTGCTTTCAGAGATGGTATTCTGCACACCTTGGTTGTAACGACTGGTTATTTGAGTTACTGTTGCCTTTCTGCCATCTCAAACCAGTCCTCCCATTCTCCTCTGACCTCTGATATCAACAAGGCATTTTCGTCCACACAACTGCCGCTTACTGGATATTTTCTCTTTTTCGGACCATTCTCTGTAAACCCTAGAGATGGTTGTGCGTAAAAGTCCCAGTAGATCAGCAGTTTCTGAAATACTCAGACCAGCACGCCTGGCAACAACAACCATGTCCTGCTCAAAGTCACTTAAATCTCCTTCCTTCCCCATTCTGATGCTTGGTTTTAACTTCAGCAAGTTGTCTACATGCCTAAATGCATTGAGTTGCTGCCATGTGATTGGCTGATTAGCTATTTGTGTTAACAAGCAATTGAACAGGTGTACCTAATAAATTTGCCAGTTAGTGTATGTGTGTGCGTTTTATAGTCCTGTTAGGTGCCTTTGTTGCTTTATAGATTAGGCTGCCAATTTGTAAATCCGTCTAGCGATTTCCCAAACAGTTACTGACGCATTGCAGCTTGCCCACCAAGAATCAGAGCAGAGTACAAGATGAAACAAGTGTCAAGTCTGCCCATCATGAAATCAAATACCCACATATCTGAGCTATCATTTTAAATACAAGCTGATCAAGATAGGGATTAAGTGGTGTTAAAAGCATTAGAAAGCCAGAGACACTGAGCAGAACAATAAAGATCTGGAGGCGGAAAATAGTTAACACGAAATATGTTCAGTTAGATTTTTTTGTCTTTAACAAATGGACATAAATTCCTTAACACCTCACAGTTAAAGTCAAATTACTGGTTCCTTTATAAGGAACTTGATTAAAATATGGTTCCAAGCACGACCTTACAAAACAGAAGGTGATTATTTTGTCTTTGTTCTTTCTTTGTATGCATCTGAAATTTAATTAAAAATGCTTTAACCAGTTTTGTGGTAGCTCACAAATGATGGCATGATTCTTCTGTTCAATGGACATGAAACGCAAACATAAACAAATCACAAATTGCAAATCCAAACATATGTGAAGATTATAAATTAGCATGCATTACCATGCATTCTAATCATGTTTTCATTTCATGCCTTTTTACCTTTTCATTATTTAGACTTCTGCTTTAGAACAGTTCAAACATTTTCATTGCAAAGAACTATTTTTACTATGCTTACATAACACTGTACACTTTTGTTGTGACCTTTGTGATGACCTCCAAGGACGAAAGTCAACATTATTATTAGGGTCCTGGTGAATTAATATTTTCAGAAGCCTAGTCTTATTTACAGAGACAGTTCCCCTGCACATATTATTGTAAAGTGACCAAAAATGCTACACAACATCCTCTTCTGCAAGACTAATAGACTAATTAAATGCAATTATTGTAACTGCATCTATCCATGGTTGTCTGAGCATTGGCACCTTTGTTATCGTGAGCTATAAATTGTCAACTGAACCATTGGTCTTAATTTCCCCTCTATGGAAAAACATGAATCTATAATTCCTGTTAAACAACAATGTTGTTGTGAAGTAGGAATATGAATTCCCGTTACCGAAGAAGTGTTTCTAAAAATATGCCCTAAGTGTTAATGTTATATATGCTTGTATATTTGTGTATATGCTTATATATTTGCTTGTGTTCTGCTCTTTCCTATTGGTGATTCCTCTGGCATGACATTTTGCAAAGTGGTGCAAAGAAGGCTATTGATCTTATATGGCGTTTGGCCTCTCCAAGTCTTCTACTAGGATCTTATTCTTCTTGACAATCAAAAGGTAAAAGTGGTTCTAGGAAACATGATTCTTGAGAAACCTTCCTTCTTTGTCCTGTAGAGAAGAAGACCCTAAACACAGACAACAAAATGCTAAAGGTTAAAATGATTAATGAGTTTTATTGTTTTATTGGGCAATATGACTTACAAGGGGAATGGCAGTTGTCATTATACATTACAAGCACAGGACCCAGAGAGCCACAATGATCTGGCTGTGCTTGGACTCCTAGTGATCGATGACATGTACCCTTGGGAACACTGAAGCTGAAATATTAGGTATTAAACACATTAACATATTAAACATAATGATTTCAGGAATAGTTATTTTGTAGTTAAAAACACAGTACAGCTCATGAACAAATCCAATATACTCTGTACAATCTGAAAGCTTGTTCAAATTCCAGTGTAGGACTTGATTTGAATTGCATCTCAGAAATTACTGGATGGAACAAAATTGTATGGAGTATGTAAAAATAGTGGTGTATGGGGTAAGGCTAAAGTAAAATAGTGTCTAATTGTCTTCTTTAATACCCCCCATTTTATGGGGACTACATTAATCACAGAAATATCATAATACTCCCAGAAATATTCCAATTTGATCCTTACTGACTTCAATTAATTTAGTGGTTTTAGGAATATGTACCCAAGGCTGTAACTAGCATAACCAAAACGTGAAAACTAAAAAATAATACATATCCCTGCCCCATCACAAAGTGGTACAATAGCCAGATCACCACTCATGGACAGCTGTTTTGTCCTTCATGGGACTCGTCAGCATGAGGTTGTGATACTGGCTTAATAGTATGAGGCTTGGGGTAGCTAAGAAATACCATTACATAAGTTATGGTGGGTAAAAGGTGATGAACGAAACAGCTGTCCATGAGTGGTGATCTGGCTATTGTACCTCTTCCTGAGTTTTGTCTAAAGGCTGTCTTGTACAGCGGGCAATTACTTTCGCTTCTCGGCCTTTTGGCTAAGATCAAGTGTAGTCCCTCTTGTGGTGGAGGGGGGTGACACTGGTCCTCTGGCCTTAGGGTTCGGGAAAGCAATGGAACCCGAGGTGGAATTGCCCCGGCAGAAATGTCGGAGTCACCGTGTGTGGTATTGCACGCCACTGCACACGGTGAGCGCACGTTCACACTGGCGGCCTTCCAGCACTACTCTTCCCCATGTACCATCAGGTCTTGGGGTTGAGATTTATTTTTGAATCCGGCAGGCCAGAAATGGCCTGTCCTTAAATTATTTTTACTTAATTTATTAATCACATCGTGTGATCACGTGTGCCTATTAATTTATCCCCTTTTGAATTCACGGTTTTGAAATTCACGGCTTGGCCCCCACAATTCTTTGGCACATGATTTGGTAACCACGTTTTTGCACTGTTTTCTTTTTTAGAGGCAGTGAAGTCTGGACTTTGCTGGAGGAGGATTTGGAGCCTTTCGGCCCTTTCCTCTCTTCAAAAAAGCCAGCAAGGAGTCTCACTCTTCGGAGCGAGACTCAAGATCCGACCCTCCCATGGGGGGGGGTTGGAATTTGTCCGAGTTCTCCGTGAGGGAACTCGGTATCGTAGTCTGGCTTCTGCTGCCTTGTGCACAGTTGCGGCACCCAGGAGCACGCCCCTCGGGCTCCAAAAAATAAAAAAAAAAAAAATTTGCATCTGTTTAGCAGGTTTTGTTACACTAGTTTATGTAGATGAGTAAATGCTTTTTCAAAAGCTTTTTTCCACTTTTCACCATATTTTATAATTTTTTTAATAGTTATTAGATGATATGATCAAAATAATGTCATGTAATGAAAACCATTCTTATCCTGAAAAACCCAACTTGTGTAGGTACACTAAAGAAGAGAGAAGAAAATTACAGCTAAACATGAGCACAAACAGTCTTGATCAAATTTCTAAGGGGTTAAAATAATTTATTGGTGCAGTGATGTTAGTAGGCTACTTCTATTGACAAATACCTACAATTCAAGTTTGTATCGTTTATATGCAGGGCCGGCCTTTGG
>VKOC01031514.1:0-14159 GCA_009364415.1 Spea multiplicata
AGCAACCGCTCGGCACCCTTTGGGCCCCCCTGACTGGCAGAACTCCAGGGCCCGGTCGCAGTCGCGACCCCTGCGACCCCGGTAGTTCCGCCACTGGGTTAATATTTAAAGCGTCTCAGCGTCAGCTCTTTTAGAAAGCTCTCAGGTATGATTGTATATTCTTAGAAGTTTATGTAGATCGTGTCTGACTTTGCGTCTGTTGTGCAACGCATATAAGAAAAATCTTTTTCTTGGGCAAAACCCTACTTGCTACCAATGGAGTGGCACACATGGGGTCTATTCACTAAATGGGGAGTTGGCAGGTAAGTTGGAAATGTCAGCTCCCTGATATCACCATACATGATGAGCTTCTCCTGGAAGAGGGGATGAAATGGTCCTGCATGATGTATAGTTCCTGTGGGGAAACTCCTTGGAAGTCATGTCACTAAACTATGCATTATGCAGGGCCGACTAAGACCTTCTTGCTGGATAACTCAAAGAGGTTGGCTCTTCTGCAAATTCCAGGGTTAGTGAATAATCCCCAAAATGTTGTGCCTTCTTTGTATTTTGGTGAAGACCCCACAGAACATATCACAGCTTGAATCCAAAGCTCATGTAGCTGCTGATCCACTATGATCCACTATGTAACTTATAAGAACAATGTGTGAATCCATAACATATTGAGATACTTTGAGGGTCACTAGTGATGGTTCCAGCACCGTAGGACCCCACATTGGATCAATGGGAGTCCCAATGACCTTGAGGCTAACCTTCACCAGAACCTACGTTACACATTCAATAATTTGCTGTTTGGGAAGCACTTTGTGTCTTCTTATGTGGAATACAAGCACACATATATTAACATGATATTCTATTATAAAAATGTTCCTCTGCTCCGTTAGATAATGATACCCGTGTGTGCGGTACGCACTGCACACAGTTTACTGTGACAAAAAGAGTTTTATGGGCAAGGTAAGTATTGCAGTTCGTTAGCGTTAATACTTTTTCCCGTAATTCTGTGGCTGTTGGACGCGAAACTATTTCCAAGGTCAAATGGGGCACATATGTCTGGCATTATAAGCATATAGGTCACTGCAATAAAATATTGGGCAATGTCTCGCTCCAAATGGAGGATTTCTGCTTCTGGAATAATGAAGAAAAAAATGTAAGTGAGAAGTTGGAAATATAAGTTACACAAGAAATCCTAAATAATTTCAAGCTGTTTTTTGTTGGGTTTTTTCGCCGTTTCACGTTTGAATGTTTACGCACGTATAGACCGTAGTTTAGAATGAATTTACTTTAAAAAAATTCCTATATAATTAATCTTTAAACGTATGAGAAAATGCTACATACACATTTTGTATTCATTTCCCACAGTACACCACTACATTTGTGAGAGGTCCGGAGCTGACCAGCTATCTGGGAGGTCACAAAGCTTGTAATTATGCCACTATTTGCCCCCTGATCCCGCAAACATGCCCTGACATAGTCCCCTGAGGTACCTAACAAAGGACAGATCCTCTTCTACTTCAGTTTCGGAAGCCACGAGCTTGCGTGGACTCTGGTGGTAGTCAAAGTTGCAGCATTGTTCTTAGATCCATGAATTAATGACATTACATTTATTCGGTAGAATAAAAAATAACCTTTTCTGCTTCTCCTATTCATATGATTCTTCTTATGTTATGGTCATTGTGGGAGCCTTAAGCCCAACTTTGCTCTCAAACAAATAAACAATCTTAATTAATTACTGGAATTACCTAAACTTTAATTTCAGGAATAAATCATATACCTCTCAAGGATATTGAATCTATGCTTATACCTTCTTTGCCAAGAGTTTGACCCTATGGCCATCACCTACCCTTCAGGTTCCATTCCTTCTAAAATGTGACATTGTATAGGCGCCAGAAGAAGGTACATCCATAGAGATCAATATAAAATGGCACACCAGTAGTTTTGGGGTGTGTATGTCGTAATTTTTGTAATTTATGTGATAATTCAACAAGGTACCTATTTTATATGTAAAATGCAATTTTTTAAAAATGGCACGCGAATATAGGAGCCATGGCTACCTGGCGTCCGGGATTTTGTCCAGCCCTAGCCTAGATATCCCTCTGTCAACAGATACTTCAGGATTCAAGTATTGCGTAATCTATTTGGTGTTTCCTATTTTCATGGAAACATTGATGATACTAATGTGACCTGCAGTGATATTTCGACACACACTGGTCTGCAGCGTTTTATGCAGGTTTTAAATAAACATTGATATAGCGTGCCAGTTGTTGCCGTAAAAGAAAACACATTTAGGCAGTTGTCTTTGTCCCGAGGGAGCTGGGGGTATCTCAGATGACAGTAATTAGTTCACTTCCAAACCTGATGGTAGAATCCTCAAATGCTGTGTGCCAGAAAGGCTTTCCAAAAAGGCTTCTGCTGAAAAAATTCCCAGTTCTGAAAATAAAAACCCTTTCTCCTTCAGTTTTTATCGTACGGTCTTTAACCTGGCAGTGCTATTCTTTGTTAGATCCTCCATCCAGGACTTGGACAAACTTAAGTAGTATAGAATGTCTCCATCTCCATGTCTTCTAGTTTAATCTAGACTCTGCTTTTCGATTTTGGTCTTTATGGTCTCCTCCCTGACTCAGGAAAATAACAGAATGTATTCAGCTCTTGAAAGGCTATTATATCTCCAAATGCATCCCAACAAAGATGCTGAATTTAACTCTTTTAGGTCCTGGCATGCCAAGGCTCTTAACGTAAAATTATCTAGGAAACCCCAAATCATTTGATTTCTCACAGTAATAATTTTCCTCATGCGTTCAAAGTATACGCTAACCATATACAATAGAAGTTTTTTCCTGTACGGAACATTTATATATATATATATATACACCGATCAGCCATAACATTATGGCCACCTGCCTAATATTGTGTAGGTCCCCCTTTTGCCGCCAAAACAGCCCTGACCAGTCGAGACATGGACTCCACTAGACCTCTGAAAATAGTTTAGAAAGGGCCCTTTCGATCTGGACTGGTTCGGTCCTGGTCAAGGACCCTTTCTTAACAATTTTAATGTGGTACGAGGAGACAGGAACAAGGGGTGACCATCAGGCTACAATGCTTGCCCTGGCTTTTAGCCTTAAAGTTCACACTCTTGACTCTGCCTTAATGCTGCCATTTTCTATTTACATTAATTCTGAAGGAAGCATAACTTTATTAGGTGGTCTACCATCTCTGCCTAAAGAGTGTTTGTCTTTTGTAACATAAATTTGAAACAGCCCTTCTAGGAGGATTATTTTTCCCATTCAAACCGGTGATGTGGGTGTCTTAATCTCATTAGATCCACATTATAATGGCGTATAACCTAGTGAAATAAACACGTTGCTGACAGACTAAGCTTTTAGATGCATCTAATGATTTAAAATTGGAAAATGAGTGCAAATTACCCCTGCACTCTGCTCTGTTGCCGGTTGTCAGACAATGCTAACTTTTTCCTTTCATTAGAAGCAAACATTCTGTGGTTTAAAAAGCTGAAACACCATCACTGTCTGGAAACACATATGGTTTTGTTCACGGCGAACGTCCATTAGAAAATACAGCCGCGGTCCACCAGATAACAGCCCAGGGACTAAATATTTTGCATCTAGTTATTTACTAAGTAGTTTAAAGGGCTAACTCGGCTCCATTAGTGGGGAACTTTCCTGGGGTCGCTTTCTACTTCTGTCTCTAAGAAAAAGGTTCGTTGCTTTCAGAAACTGGGAGATGCTTGGAGGATGATGAACTCAATGAGCACTCACATCTCCCAAAGGATCTCCTACTTCAACTCTTTCTAATCCGTGACTAGTGACCAAAAAAGTTAGTCCCTCCTGGCTAACCCTGGAGTCATGCTTTTCTAAGGGCAATCTGACATGCAATGCGGTAGGAGCATAGCAATATACCGCTATAGAAGTCTATCATGTTAATTAATGAAGCCCACATAATATAATATTCTGTATTCGAAACACTGATACCTACTAGTGTCGCCATGATGAAGCCCATTTTTAATAATCCCAGTAGGTTCCAGATTTGCATGGGCTAATTTCCTCGAGCTCCTCTCAGTTGCAAACTTTCATGTGTGTAACCAATGGTGCACTCTAGCCTAGGACAACTAGGCCCAGGGCAGCGGGGCTCACATTACCAGCGGCCAATCTCCGTATTGCAGGTGGACCTCTGCTCAATGGGTCGGTTAAGGAAATCAGAGATCTCCCTCTTAAGACTACATTTACACTGCGGAGGTCTGTGCCTGCTCGACATGTCATAGAGGACGCAAAATGCGAGGAAGAAACCCTCCTCGAGATAATCATGGATAAGGCGTTCCAGCCTATTAAGGAGTTTCAAGAAATAAATGTTTCCAGTGGTTATGTTATCATCTATGATAACCTAGAAAAGTTACAAAGACTAAGTCTTGAAATTAGAGAACTCATCCCTAAAATGTGTGAGTGAAAAATATTGTGTGACCTCTCGCCATTACTCAAAGCTTCTACTCACCATGTACTCATGTCCTCAGAGGGTCTGAACTTTCTTCTGTCTCCTAACAGAGAACCCCTTACCAGATGCACCTACCACATACTGACCTCTCCCTAACCATGACCTGCTTCCTTTAATTTGTTACCATGTTCGTTTACTGGTGGTCCATGTCACATTTTGACTGGAAAGTCAGGTTTTAAAAACAATTAAACCCAAATGATCATTATTCCGTTGTCATGGGCACCGACAGTGGATTAGAACATGCTGACGAAACAGCACGCAGCCTGCATACCGACAATGTAAAATGTGTGTGTCTCATGTTCCACTAACATATGTAACCACTTCCCAGAATTTTCATTGGGTGTCATTATTTTTTAAGTAGTTTAACACCTCACAGAAATAAAACTGAAAAAAAAAAACTAAACAAAATAATAATAAAAAAAATGATTATGTGTTTAATGGAAAGCAGGGCCAAGTTACTCTATGATAAAACTTAATAACCGCCATGGGAATACAGCTTGCCAATCTGTGATCGTTAACAAGCAGGCAATTTACATTGTCCAGAATCATTTTATCTACTGAATATCGTGTGTCTTTCATAGCACCCCAACCCAAAATCGAGTTAATGGAATTGTCAAGGGAGGCGTAAGTCTGGGAAAAGTACATCGGTTTGAAACTTTTCCTCCCTAAATCACATTCCGATTCTTCATACTCGATATCTTTTCTGCATGAAGGAAAATGTAAACTATTCTTTTTAAACTACTTTTAATGTTATGTCTATGGCTGCCCACACAACTCCTTCAAACCCAATATGTACATACATATATTTTTATGTATATCAGTGCAGTCCCGCGATCATGTAGAGATTCCGTGTTACTTTTAGCATGGTCCAAGGGAAAATAAGTCCTCTAGTCAAGGACCAAGCAGGAGAACTAATGGGTTAAATCATGTAAAAGCAAATAAAGACTTTTCAGAAGCTTTTTTTTAGTTTCTATGGCAACCTAATATGACAAGCGTTACCGATAATTGGGGTTACACAGTGCAATATACTCTTCAATATTCAATTGTGTGTTCCTTAGTTCCTAAGTTATAAGAAACCAGGAATGTAAGACCCCGGAAATACTAAACTTGCAAAAAAATGGACAAAAATGTTTTAGTATAAAAGATTATATATACACGCATTGATCGGTAGATGAGCAACCTACATTTCCTCGCTGTTTTCTTAGAGGTCTACAGGTTCATACTACAATAACTGGATTATGACATCATTTAATTGAAGGAACTGAGTATTGGTATATTCATTCAAACTGTAGACTATATGTATGTTACTTTATTAATGATCGGATTTGCTAGATGATAAGAAGATCTGGCATATGATTCTCATCTGATTTTCTCCAGCTATTTTGGGTTCCAAGGTAAAGTTTAAGCAACTTAGCCCGAGACTATCCCCCTCCCGCCTCCGAGCCTGTGTTTTATATAATGTTCTTTGCAATATATGAGTTTTGTAAATATTTTAGCATTTTTCTATCTGACAATGTTTATGTCATGTGTTAGCCATGTGTGCCACATTTCAGGGGAAACTATGCCGAAATATCTATTTAGTACAGCAGAATGTGTCAGATTCCCGTGTAGATTTGTATAAGTAATCCTAAATTATTGCCACTTAAGATTTGTGGAATTTTTTTCTGTTGATTTTCAGTTGGCTCGGGGGGGGATGATTATGCTGCGCACATACTCATTAAGTACTTCCTGAGCAGAAGGCTTCTATAACACAAAACAACAGGAAACAAAAGGGCATGTAGAATTCAGCCACGTTTCGACTTGACCACTTGCGTTACTTTGCAGTGGAGATTATCGGAACCTCTTTATCCGTAGAAAGTTGAATAAATTAATTTGAGAAAGCTCACACTCAACAAAACCAACTCCGCTTCTCTGAAGCAGGGTCGTGGACAGAGATATGGTCAAAATCTTAATAAATCAAGCAGAATGACATGCTTTACTGCCAGCTTTACTGCAGACCTGACAGATGAACTGGACTGCTGCGGGACCTCAACGGCAACTCGACATCAGTTTGGTACAACTCCATCGGCGACTTGAAACGGTTAATCTTGACAATTAAGACAAACACAATAGCGACAAGACAATCGACTAGATAAACACACCAAGGCCTTACCTTACTGCATTACTGCTGGTGCTTGGTTGTTAAATTCTATGACTGGCGTTCCATACGTCTCTTAGACAAGCTCTCCATACGTCTCTTAGACCAGGAGAAGACAATGTAGAGACCAGCTCCAGCTGCCAGTGCAATGTAATGTAATACATTAGGTTGAGATTTAAAAGGTCCACTGGTTATTCTGAGCGTGAAAAACCAGCCAAGGGATGGAAACGTAAAAACAGATTGCACCACGGCTTTGTAAACGGAGGATAATGTTTCAGTAGGTTAATGTGGCGGCTCTTGTGTTGAGTTCTCCATGCCTTACACAACGTTTTATTAGACAGGACTGACAGGTGATATCGGTGTTGATCATCACATGTGCTATCTACATGGACAGAGGTGACCTACAGGGATTAACATTGCTAGAAATTAAAGCACTTGCGGGTTTACAGTCAAGTAAAGATAGATAGAAATAAGGGAAGATTATGAGAAGATATGATAATAAGAGGGGACAGGACGGAAATGTTCTATGTTATTTTGTGAATGGTCAGAGTAGAGGTAAGGTGATCCTTCTTAGTAGAGACTTAGGTGGCATGGGATGTGGTGACATGACACAATAGAGGGAAAGTACTAAAATTATTTGGAAGGCAGGAAGGTTTGATAAAAAAAAATACATATTAATTATGATGGACTGATAAATATATCGGTTTTAAACCTGTTGGCGGTTCTCAGGTGCGCTGTTCGACAGAATATACGTCTGACCCATCGGTGAGGTTTGAATGCCAGTGGGGGCCGGAATAAATACATACAAAAGAGAGGACATACATGCATAGAGATGATCAGGGCATCCAGAAGTTACATATTAAGGCTGTACTGTTAACACCATGGAAAGAACTTTGCTATTAACAAGTGTATTTCCAGATGACTGGAAAATTACAGCTTGAATTTGGTTTCATAAAACTATGAAGCTCCAGGATATATCACGACGTAAACACACAATCCACGAGATTCAACTACAAATATGGGTTCAACCCTTAACGTCCAGTGAATGGTCCATACATCCAGAGCATATACAGCAGAATGGCCAAATACCCCATGCCTACATTCTTTAATTACAGATGACAACATCAGAATGTGCTAGTATCTTTCACAATGAATCTGGCTATGATGTACATTATGTACAAGAAAATAATGTCATAACCAAGACAATTTGGTTTATTATTTTACAAATAAAACCATATATATATATTTAATTATTTATTATGCCTACACATAAGAGAAATGATAAACATATGTATGTTTTATAAATATTATTTTAACTGCTAAGACAGCATCAACGGTGACGTATTCTTAACAAGGACGACCATGTCTAGGGCAACTGGTCTTTGACTGGAGATGGCAGCCGCTGTACTACAAACCTGGGACCTCATGTCCATCTGAGCGGAGCACCAGTATATGACTTCACTCAGTAGGAAGGATGGTCATATTAGAAGGTTGGATATGCTGCCCTGAGTCCGGCCTAGGCCAGCGCCCCAAATAAATTAAATACAGAACATGAACCCCACCAACCCGTGAGTCATGCCAAACATGAAAGAACCATACAGTTGGCAGTGTATCTTGGCCTAGCCTGAATAAGCCTATCCATAGGAGAGCAAGCAAAAACATGGGAAGATTTACAGGTTTGACCCATCTGCTTGGCTATCCACACCCAGCTCCATCCATGTATTTTATGTTATTTTTTAATTGATATTGTTCTGCCATTGTGATATCACCATGACAGCCCAAGGCCATGTCTGAAATGTCCAACGCCCTTTATCGTATACTTTGTGCTCAGTGTGACCAGAGCTAATAGAAACACTATAATTAACATCAGATCCCTAATTAAAATAATTCATTTTAATAGTTTAGAAAACCTTCAGATTAATAAACTATATTTTTTGTTTGCTAATGATTAATGTATTAATCAGATGCCATAATTTAGACTAATATAACACGGCAAAATATGCTATCATGAAAGATAGCTTAACGGAATATAGTTTCAACAGCAAGTAGCAACTAATTTATGACAGTAGTGTTCAGTGATCCCCATGTTTATCTAAACTAGCCCAGAATAAATAATATCTGCACCGAGAAGAATTACACAAAGCAAGATCCACGTAATAAAACAACCATGTAAACTATGAATAGTAAGACAGGTCTGAAGATAAATCACTTATACATATCTGACCTTTATATGGAGCTCCATAGCATGGTAAATATATGCATGGGCAATACCAATGGAAAATATTTCAGACTCCAGCTTGTAAAGAGAGATGAAAAGAAGCAACAGACTGGAAGTTAAATGGAAAATATCATTGATAGTAAATATCATATACAAGCTCTTAAATGAGTGTATTTCAGTGTTCTACGGGACTAAAATCACAAAGATGTGTATAGAAGCAATGGTTTATAAATTAAACTGTGCGGGAAATCAAAAGATAGCGAAAAAGTAAAAATAAGTATACACTTTTCTTCTTCCCTTCTTCTTCTTGCTGATGGATAGTGTGCAAAAATTAGACATTTGAAAGATTCACTTTGATATTATGCTCATCAAATGGCAATATTAAAAAAAGAAACACATTTGATTGACATCTTCCTATCTTGTCAGTTTTTCTTTGCATAATAATTCAATTGGGCTTTTTATTATTAAGAAGTCACATTGTCAGTCGTGATATCATGATAATGGTTAAGACTGACTCGACTGTAGTCACATGCCTATGCATGCTAACATCCACAAAACAACTTACAGATTCACTGATTATTTGACTTTTGTAAGTTACGGGCGAGGGCATGCAGGTTGTGAACTCAAGTCCTGCGGGGGGATGTCTTTTATCCCCTGCCCATTGCGTGGAAAGAGGTTAAGAATAAAGAACATCCCTTCATCCCTGACCTGTGGGAAGTTGGGGTTAACGTAAATTCAATTTTAAAATGTTTTCATAGAAATAAAAAAAATACCTATCCCCCCAAAACCCTAAGTCCCCTTGGTGGGAAGAGTGAAATCCATCAAGGATCCTGCAAGGGAAAGGGGTCTCTTGCCTTTTTACTGGCCCTTTCAGCAATGATCACTGAAGTCCTCGATCCTCAATTTTCAGTCCATAGAAAGGGGCCATCCCCATCCTATCTTCTAAAATAGCCGTATGTTAGCAGTCATTATATATATATATATATATATATATATATAGGCGGCCTCCAGTGTTAGAAGCCTTTATTACATCTCTATTGAATTCAATGTGCCTCATTGAAGCATATGCAACCAATTGAAGTCTAAACACCGGTTAGCACTTGTAGGCAGTAGCGTACCTGGCGGGGGGGGTCCGCCCCGGGTGTCGCTCGTCACAGGGGGTGCCACGGGCTAGGGTGACCACATGTCCCGGATCCCTGGCAGCCTTGTCACTTTTTCTTTTTTTTTACACGGAGGAGAGAGAAGGGTGCCTAGCAACCGCTCAGTCTCCTTCGCGAGGCTCTAACTCTGTTACAGTGCCAACATGTGATGCTGAGCGCCGGAATATGATGTCATATTTCTCTTCTTAAATTAATACTTTTTAGTCTGAGAACACATCAGATTTTATCATTGCAAATTTTTTATTTACAAAATTATAAAAAAAAATAGTCCTTCTTTCACCTTTACAAGCCTGATTTGAAACATTGTTCAGTCGTTTCCTACTAGAAAGCCAGTTGGTTGGAAGGGTTTATTTTCCGTTACAGTTAAATGTATTATGAATAACTCACCTATCCCCTAAATGGACAAATCAAACCGCAATTAGCATGTTGTTGAAGGTAATGAAATGCACTTGGCCATGAAGGAATGTGCACTGCCTCTGTAGTATGGTTACCCAGCAGGATGGAACATGATGTTGTTAAACAGGAGCAATATATTTAGTTATAAAAGTGCTAAATTAAACAGAATGGGTCGAATCTTTAAAAGCTATATTTATCAGCACCAAAGATAATAAATGTGTAAAATTTGTGGTTATCTAAGATGATCTGTATTGTATATGATGTTATAGAGGTGCGTGATTCGCACTCTCTAGTATGCAGGGGGAAAACTAGTCAGAAAATTGCCCCAGGACCCCTCAACTTCACCAAGCCACATGTGCCGCAGTGCCTCCTTTGCCCCCAAATAGCTTGGGAATGCCATCTTTGCCTTAAGCAGCTTATTAGTGCCATATTTCCTCCAGCTTGTCTCCAAACAGCTTGTCTGTGCCATCATTGCCCCCTTATGGTTCACATATATATACACAAATGTACACATATTAACACACACACACTTACTCATACTTACTAAGACACATCTACACGCTCTTTGTATTTGTATCCTCCTGTTTTAGCCACACATTGCATGGTTTTCCATTATGTTCTCATGTAACTTATTCTTGTTAGGCTTCTCGTCTTTCCTTCTTAATCCTTTCTGGGAATCATCTCTTCCATGTTTCACCTCTTGGCTTCATGAAATGCAATGTATCTGGTTTTTCTTTTTCTTGTTAAAATATACATCTGGAAAACAGATTTATAAGCACATACAAGGAGTGGAGCTTTTGGAGTGAAAAAGATATTAAATGGAATCTAGATTCAATCTTTTCTTTTAGTAGCATTATTAAGCATTTTGATGTAAGGTAACTAGGTCTGCATAGTAATACGGCATCAGTCTTTTGGAAAAAGGTTTTTGGGAGGTGTCGACATGGGGGTCAACCAAACCTCATCAACAGCAACTGCATTAAGTCCAGGGATGGTAGGCAGAAGAGCCTCATCCAGAGAGGGAGCCACAGGTGGCTTTTTGCGAGGTAGCAAAATCTCATTCTCAGTGGCCACTCCAGACGAAGGGATGCAATGAGGCAGAGCTCAGTCCCAGGTTCAGGCATGCAAGGTTGCAGTAGCGAAGCCCACACTCCCACAGGAGACGGTGCTTTCGTACAATAAGACCATTTACTGGCGCAGTTTCTCAGGTAAGGATCGCGATCCTGGGTCTAACGCTGCTACCAATGCAGATGAGCAGCTCCTCCATAATCATGTACAATGTAGAATAGGCAACCATTACTGAAAATGCGTTGGGAACCCAGGACCCTGTCAGAATAGACCAAGGCTCCATTATGGAACAAAAGCCTGTGCGGCAGTACAGACAACAGAACAATGATGCAGGAAAGGCAAGAAGAGACAACTGAACTAATGGACAATAATGTCAGCTCCAAAATTACGCCATTGGGAATAAGGGCACCCAGCTGGTGGAAGAAGAGGCCTGGGATCGACATCAAGTGCCCATATACAATGAAGGTTAAGGTGGCCTAGCTCTACCAGTACTCATAGAGTAACATGGAGAAAGTAGGTACTTCTCAAATTGCTGTCATTCCCCATAGAATAACATGGAGGTAGTAGGCACTCCACTTTACTCAATAAAACATCCATTCTGTGTTATACTTGGTACTGGGCTACAAAATACTTCCAGTGAGGCTTAAAGAACATATTTGCAGTGGACCCGAGAAGGGTAACAGCCAGGGGATTTCTGCTACATGAAGGAGATAACAGGCGAGTTAACAGGTGACTAGCAGTTTCGTCTCACCAACTTATTTATACATTATGAATGGCCAACCCCAGTGAGATTATTTTTCAAGAAGAGCTTGGTTTAAATAAGAGTCACTTTACTGCTTAAAGAATGTATTATGCATGGCCAGCTTAGATTTTCCTGTAGGAGAAAAGTGCCAGGGATGGTCTTTTATAAGGCATAATAAATTCAGTGAGTTAAAACCGCAACTCCCCAGCCAATTCAACTGTGAGGCTTTCAAAGTGCTTTAGGATAATGTTGCTAACACACCGACCATGGGATGGATTTAAGAAATGCTGATGGCATTTAATGTATTTTGGGTTGCAGTAAAGTGCCTGCAAGGGTCGGTGTCTGTGGAAATCCATTAAAAATGTTTGTCACGAATTCCAGTAACTTTGGGAAATGTTCATCATCTATAGGCATGAACCAACCCTGCACTTGAGGAGCAAAAGTTCTACTATATGGTGGTGTGGAACAGAACGTGACAATACTGAGAAAAAGAACCACATCGGATCTCACAAAATCCTTTAGAGATTCTCTAATCCAAGCCTCGCAAAATTGGCCATTAGGCCAATTGTTAACTGACAACCAAATTCACGCTGGAACGGTTAAAAAAATGATTAAAAAAAATGCAATGAATGACTTAAACACTTCTGCCCTCCTGTAGACCTCTGGCCAGATCTACACAACTCATACATATCTCCCACATGTGATGGTAAGCGTATTCAATCAGAGGGGGTAGTTATTATATTGTTTCTTTTCTTAATAGTTTTATGTAGGCGTGTGGAAGACATTAAAGACATTATGAAAATAAAGTTACTAAAACCAAATGGAAAAATGAAGCATGGGCTGTATGCCAGTTATTGTGGTCTACTAATGGCTCTACCATAATCTGTAACTTCAATTGAATTGAATTTGCTCGACTTTCATGAAAGTGGCCTTTCTGACATTCTTGGCTTCTGAGAACCAGGTTCAAAATAAAATGGAAGTGACGGCAAGTGGTAAAGAACATATAAAGTGTTAACAGTATAATCTTCATAAAGTAAAAGTGCCGGGAATCAGACCAGACATGTTTCACCGAGCTATTCGCCCTTCGTCAGGCATGATCAACCACATGTAATACTGAAAAACAAGTAGGAATACATTTAATAAACCCTGAAATTTTGCTGAATACAGGGAAAGGGGAAAAAGCTGAATAAAGCAAAGTAATTGTTACAGTGTATTGTAAAACAAATGCGGGAACTGCCTGGAGAAACGGAAGGAGGGGTGAATATAATTCAAATATAAATGAAGAAATAATTATTTACAAAAATTATTGAAATAACATATAAAACTTAAATATACCTATATATACAGGCTAAAATGGGTAAATATTAGATGCCTGAAAATAGAATTGTCCAATGGATTTAGGAAAATAGACTGTAAGTAGAGGTTCTTAAAACATTTTTTCTTGGTGTATCCAAAGGAAGACTAAATGTCTATTAGAATGAAATGGAACCAAAATGATTCCATTAATTTGTCCTTGGTTGACCAAGGATGAAGTCCAAGAATGACAAATGACAGTTAATGTTAATAAAGAGCCAGCATATGGTGGCATTAAGGAGCTTAATTCAGCAAGCGCTCGCCAGTATTTTAATGTCAAGGCCTGTGCTTCGTCTGGTAGAAGCCCTTATTAAATAAACTTATTCAACTTGGAAATTATTATAAGTGCGGGAGGAGGTTGGATTATTATTACCCATCACAGCCTTTTGGTGTGGGAGATTTGAACCATCAAACAGGGCATACACTATATAGTCAAAAGTATTGGGACACCCGACCATTACACCAACAGGGAATTTTATGATATTGCATTCGGAATACATAGACATTAATATGTAGTTGGTCCCCCCTTTGCAGCTATAACGGCTTCCACTATTCTGGGAAGGCTTTCCACAAGATCTTGGAGCGTTT
>VKOC01031515.1:0-38919 GCA_009364415.1 Spea multiplicata
TATATACTTTTTATTTTCAATGAGAAGGTGCTTGGCTTGCCACATACGCACTCAACACATATAGGGACTTTCTTTTTCATATGGGGACAAGTGTACTATTGTAAACCCTTGTTTTAACTACTTTTGTGGCTACATATTTGGCTACCTTCCATAATAACTCTGCTCCCTGATAAAAAGTAGACTTTTTCTTTAGCTTCATTTGACAATGCTGTTACCCAAGGAGTATCAGCATATTGTGTGTACCGATGTATGATGATGTTGTGCCAATATATGTTAAAAAAAAAACAAATTATAAGAACATGGTGTCATTCCAAAACTCCTCCTGTTATACAAGAACATTTGAAATAATAGATATTTGCTGGAATGTTAGTGCTACTGTAAGTTATTTGGGGCCCATCTCCAATACTGGCATTTGCCATATACTGTATAAGTAAAGAACATATGTTCCTGTTTGTTTAAAAAAACATTACAATTAAATAACATTTTGGTAACATAATGTCCCCTTCATCCCAAAAATAATGGGAGCATCTGATTAAAGGGGAAAAAATCATGGGTGAAACATCACTGTACATTTGCCTGATTATGGTCACCAATGCATGAGGATATTGCTCGAGACATAATATAGAATTTTGCATGTGAAAAGCCCCACAAATCTCCAGTTCATATTTTTTTTCTATTTGTATGAACGCTGTAAGGGGTGATTTACCATTATGTTTCTTTATACATATGACACCATTTGTTACAGTTGTGCTTGCACATAAGCTTTTATGTCAAATGTTTTTGATTTGGGACATACAACTTGTATAACTTGTTTACACACAAAAAAAGTCTAAAACCTCACCTTTTACATCACTGGGTGGTTCGATTTTGCCTTCTGCATTACCCTCCAGAGCTTTAAAACGAGGCTTATGTACCAATATTTTGTCCTTGTTTTCTGCTTGAGTGGGATCTACATCTCTGTTTTCAGATCCACTATCAGCCAGAGCTGCCAAACCTTCAGCATCTTTTGATGTCGTTTCTGAATGCTGATTCTGCTCTGTAATGGAATTACATTACCATTAGGACCATTTAGGTAAATATTCTCATAGTAACTACAACTTAAACACTTCTGTCTGTAAAACCATGTTTCACAAAACAATTGACAGGAAAAAGTCCCTCACTAGAGGTAGGTGAAAACGTAGATTCTATAAGTTCAATATTCTTTGGCACATTCACATGCATCATTAAGAGTGGATACTAAATGTTTTTCCCTAGTTCCTGAGATATCATCATTCCCATGGATGGCTCTGGAAAAAGTCACAGGTTTGTGGTCTGTCCATTAGAGTCATTTAAGGTTCTAACCTGAATAGGGGCTGTGGATGAGAGGGTATTATTGGCGGTTGATTTAATTAAAGAGTGGGGCCTTGTGGACTCTTGTTTTTTCATTAATCTAATGATGTTTGAGGAAGGGAGGACTTTCAAGTAACATCACAACACCCTGGGGAACTTTGTTCTAAATAGCAGGACAGGCTACCTGCAGCTTAATTATTCTGCCTATTGCCTGCTTTTTTTTTAACACGTGTATGCAAGTTGAGACTGATTTTTGTGAGTGCTAAGTGGCAAGTTGAAGTTTCAATGAATTAATCCAACTGACCATATTTACATACCTTAGCATTTTCAGTCTCATATTATTGTAGGGCACTGTTGGCCGTTATTGACCTTACAGTGTCAACATAGTGTCTGAAATGTTATATTCTTAAAAATGTCAAACTAGGTCCACACATAACATTTGGCCTGTTATTTTCCAAAAAGATGGAAATACTATGCATATGAAGTCATTTCCAAATGAGGACACGTAAATATATTATATGTGTTTTCAGCTGCTTTATGTTGAAAAAGTGTTTCTATTTCTAAGTTTTATTTAGATAAAATCATGTGATAAACCACAGATCTATAGATCAAAAATATTTCTGTGTTATGTACATTTTCCACATAACTCTTAATTAACACAGAGCAACATTTTTGCCTCCTGTATGCTGAAAATCCACATCCGCATCTTTCCCCCACATAATCATTCTATTTCTGTATAGATGTGCCCTACATTCAAATGCCTTTGCAGAAGTGCAAGTGAGAGATAAAAACACTTATTTTTGTGGCGACAACATTCAAAAAGTAATCATTTTTAAGTTAAATAAAATAGGCTGACTTTATGGCTCTTCATGCTTAAAATATATTTATTAATCCTTGTAGCCCCATCATATTCTACATGCCTAGAAAAGAGACCTAAGGGCTCTCAAAAATGTTTAATTTTGTTAGCCACAAAATGTATAATCTTTACCAAATTTCCTTAGTATATAAAACACTGTAAACACATTAGCACAGGATTAGTTTAAATAGGTTAATAAGGTTTTGTTAATTACGTTTTAATGTGTTACTTTGATAAATATCCTTATTAGTGAATACATTAAGAAAGTGTGTTGGCAGAATGTTCTTTCTCTTTTGAAATTAATTGACATTGGAGGTGTTTTCACAATATTGTTCATCTCTAAATATCTAATTTATTGATATTTTAAAAGGTTCTCAGTTACCTGAATTACTTCCTTTGGAGCAACTCTTTGCAAACTCTGGAATCTGTTTAAAGGTTCCCTTCTTTGCCTCAGGAAGATTAGCTAGTTTGTCAGCACTCCTATATGAACAGAAGGTATTGTTTCTTTTGAAGCTCTTGGTGGGTCTAGTCTTATCTAGTATAATCTTGGCATTTGGGTATATTTTTGTCGCAATGAACTTCTTTAAGTTATGGACCTCAGCTATGGAAAGTGCAATAGTGGTGGCTCCTTTCTTGATCAACTTCCCTTTGGCTTTCGTGAATTTGTGGTCTGCAGCAGGACGTTGTTCTCTCTCACTAGACATGCTGTCTGTTCCATTCATCATTGCCTTCATTTTGTGTTTCACTGGTGTCTGAGCATCATTTACACTAACTGGCATAGTTTTGATGTCCTTGTGGTTTTTCAGGTCAAGTGACAGCCCATTAAACTCTTCAATGATAAGATTAATGTATTCTTGCTCCACCATATGGTGAATTTCATCCTTCTCCATGCCTCCATCAACAGACCTATGTTTATTTGTAAATAAACTGTTAGTATGTGCAAGATGGAAAAAAAACAAGTTTAGAGTTAAACTTTAAGCATGAGGAACAATTGTTTCATTGATTATTTTGGCAATTCGGGGAACTGTTATATAATCTAAATAAGGATTTAATGTGCCCTCAAGAACAAAATAGCACATTCTGCCTTAAGCCACTTATATTGGTACCCTTGGTAAATATGAGCAAATAATTCTGTAAGAAGTTGTCTTTATTTATACACAAAAAGACTCTGCAATTATGTGAGATCTATAACAGCAAACACAGGATTATAAAAAAATATTGTGAAATATAAGAAACTGAAGGGGGAAGGAGAGAGGCGAGTAGCCAGAACGAAGTACATGAGCAGTAGACTGTTCAACAAAGAGTGAGTTATCACTGACCACATTTAACTGAAATCATTTTTATATGTCTGTTTATTATAAAATAATCTTGGTACACCTTTAAGCAACAAACCAACAGACATGGCTAACATTTTTAAGATTTACCTCCCAGATTTGTGTATTTTAAACTATTTTGGAATTACTCCATTGGCCTTCTATGACAGTGTTAAAAAGTCTTCTTGAGGTGTATTTGATCTTAACCAGTTGGGTATCACCTAATGGATAATTTAAATGATGTTTGTACACACACCATACATGATCTTAGAAAAGAACATAATACTCATGACAGCAAACTAAAAATATAGACACAAGTATTGTTTGTAACACTGTTTAGGGTTGGGTATGCCAGGACCTCCACTGGCAAGAACTGTGGTTGGAGTAAATGTCTGGAAAAACCATACACAGGGTATCATTATATCAAACCCTGGAAATTAGGTATTACCTAAATGCCTTCAATTTTCAGATATTTTTTTGTACTTGTATTAACTGTTTTTGGAACTGCATATGATGTCATATACCTCAAAGCTTTTACCTTTTAAAAGATACATACTGTTGAAGGATTAACCAGGGTCATCTATTTACCGAATGCATGCAATAACCATAAAAAAAATCTATACAGAAAAACAAGACAGACGCTGCTGGGAGACACCAGACAGTTCAGAAAAAAACCTCCTCTTTATAATTCATCTCATTAAAACAAATCTGTGTTTCCCGAGAAGTTAAAGTAGAACAGGGAAGAACAATACAGATACTGTAAATAATTAAATATGCATTTCCTATACACAGTCATTATAGAACCTCCCTGAGCACTCAGTTCTGATATCAACCACTCTGAAAATGTTTTTCAGATCTAAATGCACTTAGAGGTTTCTATTGCAACAGGGATGTAAACAGCACAACTTATTAATAACTGGCTCTACAAAAGAGTTGTACAGTATCTCTCATTGCGTTTTAAAAGAAGAATCCTTTTCTTTTAATATCCATTTTTAACTTTAGCAAAAACATAAAAAGTATACACTTTTGAAATGGATCAGTTTCTACTGTGACATCTAAAGGGGCATCGGATCCATAGCTAATTACAACTGGTCCTACACTGTTCCAAGTGTCCTGCATAGCTGCCCTACTGTCCTGCTTTTTGCAGGCAGTGAATATCATGGACCATTCAGGGATATCCTCTGAATGCTGCAAGACAGCTCTTCATGTATGGTGGGCAGGTGGTCCTGTCTCCACCCACTCCCAAGGGCCTCTAGCCATGCCCTACAAACACGGGTATCCAGATTTAGATACCTAAAATGTTGGGGGGAAATGTTCAACATTCACAGAATAGCTCAATGTATTTACTAAAATGACCCATAGCTTGTACTTCTTTTAACTAAATGACGCGTTTGCTCATATTTGCCAAGGGTGCCAATTTTAGTAGAGAACATTGTATGCGCACGTCCGTTTGAGGCTCCCACTGTTCTCAGTGGGCGGACATTCCTGTAGGTTTGCCACCCATTCCCAACTTTGCAGGACAGCACCTAATTTGGAGAATCTGTCTTGTAAACCTAATTGGTGTGATAAGGACGGTTCCAATTGCAGCTACATCTGAAATGCACAGTAATGCAGGCAGGCAGAGGGAGCTGGCAAGCTGGAGGAAGAGGCAACTCACCAGGATGAACTCTGTGCAGTGCAGTGTTCCTGGTGCCTGAAAGCAAAATAAATTGCATGGAGAATGGTGTGTGTTTCAGTGCTTCAATATGAGCAGTTAGGTAAACTAGACTATGCAACACAACAGTACACAAAACACCATTCACTAACACACTGCTGTCAGCCAAACTTTTACCACATACTCCATTCTCAGCCACACAAAGCAGACTTTATCACATACCTCTTGACGACACACAAATCACACTCTACTATACACAACAGCCATCAATATTATGTTTCATATATTAAAAACATGGTTTAATGCAGGCATGTCCAAACTTTTTTCGAAGAGTGCCAGATTTGATGAAGTGAGCATGTGCCAGGGCCAACCATTTTGCCTGACATTCTTTGAGCCGTTAAAATTAAATGCAAATTAACTATTTTATGCAAAGATTATTGAAAACGGCATACTTTTCATTTTGTGACTTGGATGACAAATCTAAACAGGTGTTAAATCTTATCTGGGGGGCCTTATCAGTCCGGAAGGCGGGCCGCATTTGGCCCTCGGGACGGACTTTGGACATGCCTGGTTTAATGCAACATTTTAAAAAAGGATGATATACATACATGCAATGTTAAAAAATGCATATTAAAACATATATTCATTCATCATCTGTTTGGGGCAGTATACAGTACCCTTAAGATGTACACATGTACAATATACACATGTATATTGTTTGTTTTAATATATATAAACATCATTACATTTGTTAAATGAGTGTATTGAACTGTAAAAAGTTTGGGAAAGTGACAAATATACGTATATCTTTTGTTTCTTGTGTTATAGTGTAAATTCATGGAATTTCCTGACAAAAATTCTTGGTATGTCTTTTGTCTGAGTGGTTCCACTAAAATCAATAGAACTATGTTCTTGCTGTGTTATTTTTTCTGTCGTATTACTGCTAAGACATATACAGCTGTGACCCTCAGTGGAAGACACAACTGTTTGTGCCTGCTAGCAACCTTCACATCAACAGTCTCCTGCTTACTTTAACCAAAGCAATACAATGTAAACAATAGGGTGCCACATGTCCCTGGCATTGACATTTTTTGTTTCACATTATTTTTCATTTGATTCACTGGAATATAAACAGCAATTGCATCTGGCCAATTCTACTTTAAAACCAGATATACTGTTTTATTCTTGTTTTGTATTCATAATAGCAGTCTTGTATCGGATTTGGGAATCACGCCATCCAATTTCCCATCCGGTCAATTTTTTTTTTTATATTCATCCAAGACTGTTACCCTTGTAAAACAGATACAACTTAAAAAATAGAAGGTCAAATTTACGTTTTCTTTTCTATATAGCTCTGAATTCCCTATCCAAATGACCTTTTTAAATATTTTAAATCTTACTGTTCTTTGCCTTCATCTTTACGTTATAGTAGCAAAAATGTACAAGTTTCCTTGGCCTATTGAGTAACATGTTGGAATATAAAACAACCAACACTGAAGGTCATGAGCGTAGGAACCCCTAAAAATCTGGGGGGACAGCGTTTTCTACTCCCTCCCTACCCTCCCTTCCCACACTATCTACCCTCTCCCTACCCCGCTTCTCACTAGCTACCCTCTCCATATCGCCCCTTCCCACTAGCTACCCCTCTCACATTTTTTATAAAAGTAGGTAACACTCCTATCATACGCAGATAGCCAGTACATGCTGGTACAGGGTGGCTGTAAGTGATGTGCAGACCCCCATATTGCTGGCATCATCAATACACAAGGGGGGCAGGTAGCTAGGTTTCAGCATGTACTAACTGACTTGGCATGATAGGAGTGTGATTGCTAACAGCAATCACAGTCCCATCATGCCTAGGTTCCAGCACTTACACATCCAACCAGTAAAATGCTGCGAACCTAGGCATGATGGGACTGTGATTGCTGTTAGCAATCACACAATTATCATGCCAAGTCAGCCAGTACATGCTGGTACAGGGTGGCTGTAAGTGATGTGCAGACCCCATACTGCTGGTAGCATCCATAGACAAGGGGGGCAGCTAGCTAGGTGTCGGCATGTACTGGCTGACTTGGCATGATAGGAGTGTGATTGCTAACAGCAATCACAGTCCCATCATGCCTAGGTTCCAGCACTTACACATCCATGCTATCACACACACACTCATTCATTCATTCATTCATATACTCATTCATTCACAGATTCATTCCCTCAATCATGCATACTCATTCAAAGACCCTCGCCACCCCCTTACCTGCACTGCAGCTCCTTGATGCCGCTCACAGACTTCAGCAGGGGGACTTCTGCGTTCTCTGGTACGGCACAGAGGAACCGGAATGTGATGTCACGTGAACTCTGCTGGGTTCCGCTTCCTTTGTGCAGTACAGAAGACCCTCCCACAGGTAAGTAGCAGGGCTCGAGGTACGGACCGCATAAGATCGGTTGCCCTGGCTAGCGATCTTACAGGGGCCGCACCTCAAGGTCTCGCGGGCCGCATTTGCGGCATTTCTATTGGGGGGGGTTACTACGGCCCATTATTATACTTCATTATTGGTCCCCCCGCATGAGTTACTGGGGGGGATCTGTCCCCCCGTCCCCCCCGGTTCCTAAGTCCATGCTGAAGGTCCATCTGCCTTGAGCTCTTTAATGAGAACAATAACTAAACCCAAGTGAAGTGCACTCCCCCACTCTTTAGAATCTGAACAGTCCTTTCTGACAATCCTCATGGCTATTGAAAACACCTAACTGTTCATAATGGAAATCCAGAAATATTATTATTTTATTATTATACTTTATGTATAAAGCACCAACAGATTCTGCAGCATTGTACAAGGTAAAAAATTTACAGATAACGGCAAGTACAAAATGACAAGCAGTTGACATACAGATACAGGAGGAATGGAGGGCCCTGTTCCTGCAGGAACTTACATTCTAGGTGGATACAGGGTGAGAAACAGGAGGTGAGGACTAATTGGTAGTGAAATATGTTAATGTAGGGGGAATTTATGTCATTCGAAGGCTTCCCTGAAGGGAAAACTTTTTAGGGAGCCTTTGAAGGAGGGTAGAGGGGAGCGGTGTTAGTGAGAGCTTTGTAGGGTAGAGTGAGTATTTTGAATTTAATTCTGCTACGGATTGGGAGCCAGTGGAGGGACTCGCAGAGAGGTGCGGCAGATTTCACCTAGGTCATGTCTTAATACAAGTTGTTACAATTTAAGAGCACTATGATAAATATTAGGGAAACCCACCTTGAGTGAATTATGGCCTTCCTAACGGCACCAGATCTGGCCCTAGGGTCACTGCTGCCCTAAGCAAACCAAGGCTCCCAATTCTGCATGCTCTTGATGGGTAAGATAACCCTTGGCAGATACCCCATCTTCTACACTAGTCCACATCCATGAAGCCTCATCTACCAAGGTTATATCATATTTAATACCTCTCATATCTACAAACATCTATCATTTAACTAAACTTTTGCAATCCATTTTCTTCTTTTTTTTGTAATTAGGTTAAGGTCGTTAATTACATATTACAGCCTCTTCGGATAGCAAACTTAGTTAAAAACATACCTGAGAACTTACCAAGGTTGGCTTTCTGAGCTCCCCTTCTCCTGGTGTGGCTGCCATCAGGGGGTGGAGTTAGCCACATCCCAGTAAGATGTATACACTGCTAGGAAGTGGGCAAAGTGTAGGCATCACCTGAGCATGTCAACACTGCTACTCTGTCCAGAGACTTCATACTCTAACCCAGAGTGTCAGGGAAGCACCATTAACCCAGAAAGCTCCCAGGAATGCTTATAACAGACTGGAAAATCTGTCTTTGTGATGCATTTTCAGGTTGTGGGCTGTTACTGTCCCTCTTTTCTTGCACTTTATTAAGAACTGTAGTTCCCAGAGGGTCTGTCCAGACCCTTCTAAGAAATGTGAGCTGCAGACAACCATTCTGGTCAATGGAGTCCAGCTTACTAATCAGTATGTGATTAGAAAAATAAAAAAAACATTGCAAAAAACTAACCATGTCACCATGACACCATAATGGGAACCAAGCAGCTGCAAGAAAATCATAAAAAATGTTTCTTTTTATGAGCAAAATCATAAATAAAAATACATAAAATATGTGTGCATCTTCCCCAAAATCCTAACATGGAAAGTGTTAAAATACCAGCATTTCAAATAACCCTGGAGTGTCTAGTTTCCAGAAATAATGGGGGGATAAATTGAATTGGCCAGCTTCAACTATTTCTCAGATAGGACATGGGCGCAGGATGTCCAGATTTGGAAAAATGGTTTTGAAATGGCAATATACTACTTGTACTTATTGCCCAATAACTTTCAAAAAACCCCAAATACATTGGGTGTTTCTCAGAACAAATATTACAATCTATTTAGCAGGTTTTTCCATTAGCTTTTTAAATGAGTAAAATATTTTTCAGTCAGAAAAGTCAGAAAAAGTGCTTTTTCTATAATTAATTTGAGCGGGTACAAATGAGAAAGAAAATTACAGCTAAACACAAACACAGCAGACACATTAAAAAGGCCTCAGTCAAGGAGGGTACAAAATGTAAAAAAAAATCCTGGTCCTTAAGGTTAATCATTAGATTATCATGTTGTTCATTTGCCAAAAAAAAGTTTGAGCAGATTATTCATAATGTTATTTATGAAGATAAAATTATTACAGTTTTAATTAATCCAAATATAGAACCCACGTTAGTTCTTCTAACAAATACATGTTTTTCAAATGAAAATGTGGCCTTTGTAAAGATGGAACATTCTACACAAATACTTACAATACTTATGTCACGTAGTTGGAGGCACAATTAAAAAAGTAAACCCTCTGCCAATGTTCTTGCCATTACAATCTGCTTGAGAGTGATTCTAAAACTGAATTTCACAGTTCTCTAGATAAAAAAAAGTGGCTATTGATTTATCATGCCTATTGATTTTCTTAAATGATTAGGTTAACTCATAAAAGCAGATTCTTAATGAATTCTTTACTCAGCAAACATTCCATGTCTTTTGGCTGTTAAATGTTCTTGCATTATACTAGAGATAAAGCTTTTTATTTCACTTGGTCTTAGTGACTGACTTTTATATATATAATTTTAGCATATAGAGTTTCTTAATGGTGCACCATGCCCTCAGACTATCCACTACCTTTAAAGTATTTGTTTCTATGTAGTTTATTCCCGTAAGGATAACGGGTTGTCCTTAAACCCATTAATGACAATGCATTGTGAGCCCGTGGATGTACGGGGTTAGATAGATTAGATAGATATATATTTAGCAGACAATAACCATTTTATGTTCCATATAACTCAAAATGTGTGGACATATCCAGGGTTTTCTCCACATCTTAATTGCATTCAAACTGACAACATTGAGGAAATATCTTTTTTACAATTTTCTTCCAACATAATGGTTTTATACCTAAGGTCTGAGTTGCAGCACTGTGGCTATGGTTTATTTCCCAAATACCTAGTTACCATCATAAAAACCTGACCGGTTTATCTGGTTGGTGTAGATATCCCTAACCTGCTACTTCTGATTCTGTCAGCTTTTAGCACCACATTTACTTGTCTCTCCATTGCAGACCAACCCTGTTGAGTCTACATGAACAGTTGACTGGTTACTATTAGGACCATACAGGATCCTTGGAGCTAGGTGAAATTAGATGTGTTTCAACTTTTTAATAATATGGTGTGCCAAAAGCACATCAAGGACAAGAAAACCTAGACTAAAGCTCTCAAAAACATAATTGAACAAAGGCATTGGAAAGAGGCAGAAGCAGATGCAGCCTGGTCAAAAATGCAACTTGAATGTCAGGACCACTACTCTGCCTGTGGGTATAATGCAAATGATCACATATGTCAATAAAAATGCATCAGACAAGGAAAATCTATCTTTTTTGTTACCGACTATGAAAAACATTCTGAAAAAAACCCAAGACATTATCCTTAGGCAGAGATATGTCAATAAGGTGCTGGGCAATGCATACTGATGGAGAGCCACTTATACAGTGTTCCATTAACGTAGGAACTGTGACCAATTACAAAAGAGTTTGTTTATTTGTCAAAGTAAGTGTTAACCCTATGTTACCACAGAATTGTTCCATTGTAATTGATTTATTCTGGTCTTTTAGGCAATTATATCGGGAAATTAGAATGACCCCTAAATTATAGGGCAGTTAGTGTCACCAAAAAGCAACTCTGTAATTTACACACAGAGTAGCAGATTAATGGAATATTCTTCTAAGATGCTAGCAAGGACTAAGAACGATAGGTAAGGTAATTTGACTATATGGAATAAACATAAGATATGCACTACACAATTAACCCCTTAAGGAGCTATTTTTTATTTTTGTACACTTTCTGATTCTTTTTCATTTACTGTACCCACACAATTATATATTGTTTTTTCAGGACACGGATGGCTTTCTTTAGATACCATTATTTTGATTGTATCATATAATTTACTATAAAAAGTATAACATATGGTGAAAATTTGAGAAAAAAAGGACTTTTTCTTACCTCGCCTATGAAAGCTAATGAAAAAAGTCTGCTAAATAGATTCTAATGTTTGTCTTTAGTTCAGAAATACCCAATGTGTTGGGTTTTTCTTGTTTGTTTTTTTTTGCAAGTTATAGGACAATAAGTACAAGTAGTATATTGCTATTTCAAAACCATTTTTTCATATCTGGTAATACAGCCCCCATTTCCTATTTGGGACATCTTTGAAGCTGGTCAGTTCAATTTACCCTTATCAAACCATGTTTGGAAACTTGACACCCCAGGGTATTTCAAATGCTAGTATTTTAACTCTTTCCATGCACTAATTCTACCACCAGTCTTGTGTTTTGTTTGTGTTTTTTTTCCACACACATTTTACTTCAGGTATCAATTTATGGCTCCTGGTAGCTTCATTGTTTTTTCTGCTGACCATAAAGTCATACGTTTGTAGCTATTCCTCAAAGATCACAAAGTCGGGAGGGGGGTGATTGCCACTGAGACACAGAGAAAAAACACAGAAAAATAGGCTCACCAAGTCACATAAAGAAAAGATAATCTGTCTTTTTTCCACCTATCACAAGCAAAATAGAACAGAGCAATGAATGTCTAACTGAAGACATTGGATCTCAGTGGTTCATTCTAAGGGTTAGCTGTAGAATTGTTTTGTCCATTTGTAACATGGTAAATATGAATTAGTAGAAATAGGGTAGAAACATAGAATTTGGTGGCAGATAAGAACAATTCAGCCCACGTAACCTGCCAATATTTCCTATATAAGCATTCAGTCCTTGGTCTTGTTTTAGTTTCAGAAAACCTTTATGCTTATTGCATGGGTGTATAAATGCTCTCAATGTATTAGCCTTTACCACTTCTGCTAGTAGGCTGTTCCACTTATCTACCACCCTCTCAATAAACTTTTTTCTTTTTTTCTTACTTACAGCTAAGCCTCCGACCCTCTTATATTATCATGTCTCCCTTCTTTCCTCCTGGCAATGCATATCGAGATCTCTTAGTCTTTCCTAATATTTGTGATCCTGCAAGACAGTCCCCATTGTAGAAGCCTAAACTCTCTCCAACGTGTCAATGTACTTCTGAAGAGAGTTTCCAGAAATGTACATGATACTCTAGATAATTTGTCATGTTATTGGTGTGTTCTACCAGGCATATCTACCTTCTTATAGACTTTTTTGTATCCCTTTATTGTGTAAATGGAACCAGAGGGTCCCTGGCTATTGTTCCAAGTAGGTAGCTTCCCCAGTTATAAGAGAGAAGTATGTTCCAACAGAGAAAGTCTTCCAAAGAACGGCACCACCAGTCACGACATAAGTGTCGGTGCAAAGTAATACACTAATTTACTAATGTGGTAATAAGCAAGGGGTGAGCCATCAATATTCTTCTTGAAAAAAGTCTTTATTATATTACCAGAATTAAGGAAAGACCATAATAGATGAGAAAAGTTTTTTCTGTGGCTAGAACTTGGGTAGTGAGGTAGAAGGTAAAATGCTCTAGGCCCAACATTAGGGTGCAATTTCCAGATTGCCATAAGTCATTAGTAACTAATTTTTTGTGTTTTGCCACTTAGTGGGTATGTAATATATTTTTTCTATGATGCAAAATTAAATAATGGGTCATCTATCCTAATAACATAATGGATTTATATGTTGAGTGTTACAATTGAATAGTTTTTCTTAATTTGTTTTGACTAGCCTCTCGAACACATGAATTTTTGCATAGACTTGTCCATGTCTTGTGTAGAAATGTTATACAAGGATGTGTGCACCAACCCCCAAGTTCTCTAGAACAATTGGTACTATAGCCATGCATTAAAAAAAGCTAAATTAGGAAATGTGACCATCAGGATTACAAATGTGACTTCAAGATAATGCTTTTGAGTGAATAAATGATGCATGTCATGGTGATCGTGTCCCCTAATTCATTCCCTCCTTTTCTGTCTGGAACATTGACAGCTGAATTAATTATTCTTTAGAAAATGAGGTTGAAGCATAATAGCGGACCCTATTGTTTTCAGAAATGGAATTTTGGTCTGTTTTAGGCACCCAAAGCAAATATACATTTATTCATCAAACAAAATGTTTTAAAACAATGTGCGTTCATTGCACAGTTGTGTAAATTGCATTTTCCTGAGTTAAATGCTTCTTGGTTCTCATGTCAGTCTCTGCAAATGCTTATGCCCCCTGGGAAGAATGTAGTTATTTAAATTGGAATCTTGTCATTAAATATTTGCTTTAATGGAACAAGACTAAATGGAACGAGGAAAAAAATATACATATGCTCAAATGTGCACACATACTTCAAAAGCAATGTTCATCTTATGATTAGATTTGTTCTAAAGCAGTAGGCAGGGTCAAGGCCAATTTCATACACATCCATTTTCTATGGGCCCCCAACTTTACCAAGTGTCATCTTTGTGCCCAAACAGCTTGATAGTGCCATCATTGTGCCCAGTTTGTCCGTGTCATAATTGCTTCCATCAAAATAGTAAGCCAGACACTGAAGGTAGTACATAAGTATATATTGAGTCAGAGACAGACCATGGTACAGCATGACTCCTATCATTATATAGTGATTCAGACATAGATGGTGATACTCTCATTACTCATATGACCCTCATTACTCATTATATAGTGAACCAAACAAAGACGGTGCTACATCACCCTGCGCACCTGCCTAGGCATGGCTCTTGCTGTAGGAAAGCCGTGAAGTGATAAAGTAATATTATTCAGAAATGTTAATGGTCAGTTATTGTAGTGTCCATGTCCATGTCCAGACAGTTTTCCAGTACAATAACTACCGTATTTGATCAACTATAAGACAAGGTTTTTTCAGAGCAAATGCTGAGGTCTGACTTTGAGACCTAGATCCAGATCCCCTGCAGCACTAAGGAGGACCTAAATCCTCCTCTCTGGCAGCCGGTGAACATCTGTGTGATGCACACAGACAACCTCCGCTGCTGCCCCACACTTCCGCCGGGGCTTCTATGATTGAGCGCTGGTGTGACATGACTTTCTGGTGCTCCTTCACCGCAGCCCCAGTGGAAGTGCTGGGCAGCAGCAGAGGTTCTCGACGTGTATCGCGCATACATCCACTGGTTGTCCCCACCAGACACCAGGGAGTCTGCAGCATGGGGGAAAGTCTGGAGATGAATTGGTAATTCTGGGGGGGGGCAGAGTGGCATATCAGGGGACAAAAGTGGCATATCAGGAAGTATAAGGCATATAGGGTAGTCTTATATTCAGGCTTTCTTTTTTTCTTAAATTAATATTCAAATTTTGGTGGGCCTTCTTATAATCGAGCAAATACAGTATTTCTGGTTTGGCCTTTGTAAAAGGAATGGAACAATTCACCCTAACACATGTTATATATGTGTTAGGACAAATTGTTCCATTCATTTTACAAAGGCCAAAACAGAAATAGTTATGGATAGACTATTAGGATAGACTATACGTCTGCCCCCCACACACATGTATTCGTGGTTGGCCTTACACACAACCATCCTAGCATACACACACTTACACAGATGCTTTTCTCCAAATATACATATTTTCCTTCACAGAAAGAGAAGTTGAGTGCGAGCAACACAGAGAGAAGCAGCGGCCGCTGCAGAAGTCTGCGAGCAGCACAGAGAGATCTGCAGTTCAAGTAAGGAGGGGGTGTATGAATGGGTGATTGAATTAATAAATTACTATCTGAATAAGGGAATATTTGTGAATGAGTATATGTGAACGAGTATCTGTGAATGAGTGAATGAAAAAGTATCGGAATGAGGGAATATTTGTAAATGAGTATATGTGAATGAGTGAATTAATATTTGTAAATGGGTATATGTGAATGAGTGAATTAATATTTGTAAATGACTATATGTGAATGAGTAAATTAATATTTGTAAGTGAGTGAAGGAATGTGTGTGGGATAGCATGGAGGTGTAAGTGGGGGGGCATAGGAAGGCTGTTTGAGGCAAAGATGCCACAGGGAGACTGTTTGAGGCAAGGATGCCACAGGGAGACTGTTTGAGGCAAGGATGCCACAGGGAGGCTGTTTGAGGCAAACATGGCACAGGAAGGCTGTTTAAGGGTGGTGGGATAAATACACAATGTGGTGCTGGCTGTGGGCAATACAGAAGGATGTGGTGAGGCATTCATTCACAAGGGGGGCTGGCTGGGGGATAAATATACAATATGGGGCTAATTTTTAAGTTGATCATTTTGTATATCCAAATGACGGTTCCCCATCCCTGGCCTACTGCAAGAGTATAATTAACATGCACTTACACCAAAGGAGGGATCCCTTAAATAGAGACAGTAACATTTTTGTTGGGTGCTGTTAAGGCTTGAACTTGGACAGCTACCCAAGCCTCCCACTCCTTACCACTGAGCGCCCAGATACAACATCATATTTCAGTTCTCCAAATACACGCAGCACTAAGTACATATATATTTAATATACCCTGTTCTCTATATATAATTTTTTTAAACGTGCACCCCCTATTTTAATATAGCCTTTTATAGCATCTCCTTTAAACTTCGTTATATATAATTGATAGTCACTCTCTCTCCCTGTTCATCTATACCACTTCCATGCCTCCCTCCTTTATTGTACTGCATTGCCTAGAGGATGAAGAGCATGGTAACCCACTAGGTCACCTGGAGGATGAAGAACATGAAAGATAGTAAAATATTTTACATAATACATGTAGTATCGGCTTAAAATATTTTCACTGTTTGATTAAATTATGACCCAGTGAGAGTACTTCAGTGACCAACATAATCAGCAAATTCTGGTAACCAGAGATGACCCTTGATCTCAACGTTCAGAACATTTACTATTTTTAAAATAGTATAATTTGTTAATTCTCACCATTCTTTAACTTCAGCCTCTTTTAGAAAACTCCTCTTTTCTTTTTTAGGTTTCATATCTACTGGCAGATATTGGACTTTTCTCCAGATTTCATAGCATGTCTTGTCAAGACTGTCTGGTGGAGTATCTTGGTGAATCCAGACATACCTAGGGAAAGGGCCTACAGCTTGAGTATGTTTTGGAGGGAAAGTATTCTGCTGTGGCGCAGCCATGGTGGTGATCATCTTAAGTCCTGTCTAAAGACACCTGTTTGTGCACTTCATGGAAACCCGGCCTTGTCTTTTTTGTTCCAGCCCTTTCACAGAGATTTCTTTCAAATGCCTTCTGTAACTTGGCAACCATAGAACACACAGCATGGCAACTGAAGAAAATGCATTATGTCTATGTGAAAAAAGCAAAAACAGCACTTAAACAAAGCATGTTAATGGTATCAGGCAAAAAATAAATCAGAATGGGCCTACTCTACAAATCGCACCTATGTCAATAAGTTCATGTGTAACGAGACTGAACCATACAACTTCCAATCTCAGACATTCATAGCATAAAGGTTTTCAACAAACACTGGTAAACAAATACATTATATTACTCATTTTAAAGATATAGCCCACAGTTATACCTTCACTCCAAGCTTTTTAACGGGACACCAGTGACGCCTCGTGACAATTACATGGCAATAGCCTAAACTGAAAATTATCGCTGAGGTTGCCAGGGTTCCAAACAGTTGAGCAAGACTAACTGACTAACTGACCTTTTAAATGTAACAGTTAGGCCACCTTCATGATTAAGAAGAGTAGTTTGTAATACATAGTGTATAAAAGAAAAAACTGGACATTTTTGGGCTTCACAAGTATCTTGAATAAACTCTGATTGTTTAAATTACCAGGTGGCTTTTGAGATATATGCCTTATTTCATATTTGTTACCAGACTGGCATAGCAAATATATTATGCTAATTATTTTTGTGCAGGCCAAATATCACTTGACCTGGATTTGTCATCCAAGTTGTAATGTTGCATAATGTAACAGGTTATAACGGATATAGCTTTTTTTATTGCTAACGTATAATAGGTATTAAATGTTTAAATATTAAAAGAATTAAAAAGTATAGCAAAAAATAATAATAGAGCTAACTGTCTGTGCCAGGAATGTGTATCTAATCAGAAGAAAGGAAACCACTGCACCATCAATAGACTGGGTATTAAAATTGGCCCTGGCAATTTATGGCAAACAGTCAATAAATGGCATGTATGTGGACCGCCTGCTGAATACATATAGCCGCACGCTACACTCTTTTTCTTGAAGCACACAGCAGCATGTATTTAGCAAAATATTTAATGCAATTTCAAGTGATTTTGATACAAAGTTTGGAAAGTGGCCTTATCGCCATAGTAACCAATGGTATACTCCTACTGGTATACCACTCAGTTGGTTACTATGATCATACGATTATACATCCCCATAGTATATTAACACCAAAGGAAAACTGGTGCAACAGCTCTTTTTTGCAACGCTTTAATAAATGGAGTAGTTGAGAGGTTTGGGGTCTGCTGAAGGACAAATGGCCATTTGCTCCAGTGGTATCTAAGCCAGAATGCCCATTACATTAAGAAAAAGGCAAATGTGCAAAATATAATTTATCATGCTCTGAAACTAGTAGCGGGGAAATATTAAACTGTGTTGGTAAAATAAATGGCCAAGTATATAGAACTCTGCAGGCTGATACAGTTGTCATAGACTCTTGAATAGTCAAACAAAATATCGACAGATCCTGGCAATGAACTAACTCACTTCTCATGGAATAGAATGTCTTGTCTTTAGACTAAAAGTGCCCAGCAGCCATTTTCCTCACCTGTGCCAGCTAGTTTGTTAGCACTTCTTGAAGATATACTCAAACCTAAAAAATGAAAGGAGGATTTTAGAAAATATCGCTGAAAGGATAAGAAACTTTAAATAAGGCTTTTGCATTTTATTTTCCTATTATTGTGAATACCTCCTTCATTTCCATTGCCTACCTTTGTTGGCTGAGGAGGGGCATTTCCTGGTGTGGGCAAATGTTAGTTACCCATGGTAGTAGTTACTAACAGACCATAGTGTACCTGAGCAACATAAGAACTTTAGTTTACAATAGCTGGGGTAAAGATTAGCCACACAACTACCCCAGTCTAGATAAGGATCTGCTTCTTCTTTTGTACCAGTTTGTTATTATGTGTGATTTTACTAAATATATATTATTATCTTTTATTTATAAAGTGCCAACAGTTTATGCAGCGCTTAATACAATACATATATTCAAAGTGTATGACAAGACAAGAATTGACAGACTAAGACAAACCGATACATTAGGTGGAGAGAGCCCAGCTCGCACGCTTACAATCTTATTGCATTGTTGTAACAGCGCTACAGAATCTGCTGGTGCTATATAAATAAATAAAATGTAATGGTGTTCAGCCAGTAATTGCTCACTGTATATCATGGGAGCTGCAGTTGAAGGTCACCACATCCCCAGTCTATAACTGCAATTCCCATGAAGTTCAGCAAGCAATATGACTGCTGAATATCATTGTAGATTCAGGCAACAAAAGTTAATGTTTGTAATTAAAGACGTATTGTAGCCCCCATAGCCCAGTCTACAGTTACCAGCTACTATTCCTACTATTGCTGGCTCAACGTCATTGGAATCGCAGTCACGAAAAGTTAATGTTGTGTTGTGTTGTGTAGTGTAGCATTCCAATGTCTTACAAAAAAAGAGGGTAGTTAGAGGGGAGTAAAAAAGGGACATAGAGGCTTGGAATCAAAATAGGACAGCTTTTCAGCAGTTGTACTAACATTTGCCACTCTAAGTGCCGTTGTTACATTTGTCATGCTGTTCAGCCAACTATGTAGCTGAGAACCGTGAGATGTGCATTTCACAGCAGCTGCAATGCCAATTCATAACTATATAAAAACTAACCTTTGAAATTTCATTTGTACTCACTTTACAATTATGCTTAACATACCAGACTGGCCGAGAGTCTTGAGCGCTGGAGTATAAACTAACCCTAGCTGCAATACATGCATAAAATAAAACTACTTTCTGTCTGCAGCCAGCAAACAGTATCTCTGCCCGGGCAGACTCTGTGTTTATGAAGAAGCAGCTACCACAGTGACGGTCAGGAGACCAGCTAGAAAAAGAGAGGAAGAGACAAACTACTGCCAGTAGAGGAATGTACAGAATGAAATAAAAGTTTTTTCCCAGCTACAAGGAGTTTTTGCCTCTATGTCTAGTTAACGTACTCAAAACAGCCTAATGTTTCTCCCTCCCCTGCTGCTGCTCCAGTAGGACTCTTTAAATTTCCAATGGTTGCCATTCCAGACACCCATGGCAACTGCATATTAGCTATTTGTGTCTGTTCTTGCTCGGTTATCTTAACCCAATCTACTAACAAACACCCTGATTCCTTATCATACCGTCTGTTCTAAACAATGGAGAATTAACCACACTCAGACAGAAAGTCGACAAAGAATTAGCTCAGTTTGGTGTTTAAGCAGTAAAGTAACCCCAAATATCACGACTGACAACAATGATAGGCTTCATATCTGTAGATAATGAAGGTTTATTGTAACAAAATTAAATGAAATCAGTTTTTTGTCTTTGCCAATTTACATTGCTGTATATAGCATTGTACATTATGTTCAAGAAAAATATTTTCTTCTTGTTTCTTGCAGCTCCTCCATAACACAGTAGATAATCTTCCAGATATAGTTTTGTATTGTTCAAGTTTTTAAAAAGTCTCCTCATTATATCAGTTGCATAGACTCCATTATTGCGGTCAAGATGACCCTTTCTCCTAGACACGTCTAGTTTATTAAAACTTTTTCAGCTTCAGTGAAAACACAAGCGATCATTATATTTCAAAACGAACTTGTTATAATAAATGTTCTCGTGTATTACATATGCTCCCTAGATGATTTTTCTGTGAAGCTCACTGAAGCATCTCACTCTGTTAGGAGTTTTAGTTTAGATGGCCCACAGTTCTGGGTTTTTCAGTTACAGAATCTGATTCCTTAAATGTCTTGCTGGTACATACAATGACATTAATACACGTGTTCAATTGTTTGTTAACACAAATAATCACATGGCAGAAACTCAATGCATTTAGGCATGTAGACGTGATCAAGACAACTTGCTGAAGTTCAAACCGAGCATCAGAATTGCGGAAGAAAGGGTTCTTAAATGACTTTGAACGTGGCATGGATGTTGGTGCCAGACAGACTGGTCTGAGTATTTCAGAAACTGCTGATCTACTGGGATTTTCACACACAATCCAGTGAGCGGCAGTTGTGTGGACGAAAATGCCTTGTTGATGTCAGAGGTCAGAGAAGAATGGGCATACTGGTTCGAGATGACAGAAAGGCAACAGTAACTCAAATAACCACTTGTTACAACCAAGGTATGCAGAATACCAACTCTGAACAGACAACACGTCAAACCTTGAAGCAGACGGGCTACAGAAGCAGAAGACTACAACGCGTGCCACTCCTGTCAGCTAAGAACAGGAAACTGAGGCTACAATTGACACAGCCTCACCAAAATTATACAATAGAAGACTGGAAGAATGTTGCTTGGTCTGGTCAGTCTAGATTTCCGCTGCATAAACAACATGAAAACATGGATCCATCCTGCCTCGTATCAACAGTTCAGGCTGGTGGTGGCGTTGTAATGGTGTGGGGGACATTTTCTTGGCACACTTTGGGCCCTTTAGTACCAATTGAGCATTGATTAAACGCGACTACCTGAGTATTGCAAACCATGTCCATCCTTATATGACCACAGTGTACCCATCTTCTGATTGCTACTTCCAGCACCATGTCACAAGGCTCACATCATCTTGAATATGACAACGAGTTCACTGTACTCCAATGGCCTCCACAGTCACCAGATCTCAATCCAGTAGACCACCTTACCACCTTTGGGAGGTGGTGGAACAGGAAATTTGCATCATGGATGTGCAGCCAACAAATCTACAGCAACATGATTCCATCATGTCCATATGGACCAAAGTGTCTGAGGAATGTTTCCAGCACCTTGTAGAAAGTATGTCATGAAGAATAAAGGCAGTTCTGGAGGCAAAAGGGAGTCCAACTCGGTACTAGCAAGCTGTACCTAATAAAGTGGCCAATGACTGTATGTTCATCTCATTGTGTGGGACATTATAAACCTGTTTAATCTTAATGTGTTAATGATGCTTCACAAAAGTAGCTGCTATGAGCTAAAATGTAATAGGATGTGCTCCCATCAGCATCACAGTGCTGTACTGCTTTCTTTCTTGAGGCAACCAGAAATTCTCCAGAGTACCCCAGAGTAATAAGTGCATTTTATTCATCCAAATAGTGTTTTGCTACTAAATATCAGAAACAATTATTTGCCCATCAGGTGTTCCTTTTTTAATTTAAAGGGTAACTGTAATTTTCAAAAGACAGCTAAATATGTTTATCAAAATACCTGTGCCTTGTTTTACCTCTAGATAAGGGCCCATGGCCATTGTCAGCCAGGTCCTGCATTTAATGAGCAGGGCTTGTGAGCAGGGCCCTCTTTACCTAATGTTTTTTTAATGTTACAACAGAAAAGTAAGAATTAATGGAGATAAATAATGAAACAAACCCGAGAAAAGGAAGATGACTGCTTATCAAAACATATATTTTGCTTACTCTAATTTGTACCATTAAATGCAGGACCTGGCTGACAATGGCCATGGGGCCCTCGCATATTAAGGCTGGTGGCCACCAGATAAAGTCTGTGTGGCCAACAGCTGGATATGCACAGGTGCCTACTATCTGCTCACAGCGTGCAGCCGGGCATGCCCAATTACTGGCTGCATGCTCCATCCCGATCTGCTAGAGCCTTTGCCCAGTGTGCCAGATGGCCAGTCCGGGTCTGATAACAGGGCTTTACCGTACTGAAGTCTAAAATGTAAGATTTGGATTCATTCAATCAATATTGTTGAAAGTGTGTTTACTGTCGTCATCTCATTAGAAAAAGGATGCCTGTTTTGATTAAAATGGTAATAATTTATTCTACAACTTTCATTATGGCAATATATAGAAACCTTTAACATAATATGTATCAGCTGCAAGTCATTGTGCGTCATCACAGAAAAATGATACTATTTTACTGAAAAGTATTAATAATAATTGCAAATGTCAGTAAATGATATATACCGTCTTCAAATTTATGAATAGATTTTACGTTAGAAGGCTCAATTATTAATGGTGAAAAATAACACTGGCATATTAAAAATGTCCACTAGCAAATACGATGGCCGAATAAGTGACCTAATTTAAAGATAGCTAACAAAATATGTATCTGTATAAAGGTTCCTTTCATGTGTCTTGTTGGATATAGTGTCTCATTAAATTAGATTTTTTTTTCACGCCACAATACTTGGTTATTCCCACCGGATAAGGGGCTTGATTCAATGATCTAACTCAACCTTAAAAAAAGCAATTCAACAGCCTGGATAAACCTCATAGAAAGTGCGTACATTTAACGGTACGCATGGAAAATGGTACATTCAAATCATAGCAAACCGCAGCCTTAAAGAGATTCAATTGGGTGCGCAGCATGTCTGGATACATTTTTGCCCGTACATTTCAGACCATGAAAACTTTTCTCTAATATCCAACAGAGCCGACTAAACTAAATGTACACACCTTACAAGGATCAGTTACTCACGCTGTACATGTGCGGTCAAGCAAAAATAAACCTCAATAAGAATGTTTAACCCCGTCAATACTGGCACATCTTATGTACCAAAATATATCAGCCACATCGCTACCCCTGAACTACCCCTGCCATCATGACTTGTCTTATCACATCAAATGCACCAGTACCTATTTAACAAAGTGCCCTGCCAGTGGCCAATCACAAAGTTCACATAAAAATTTCAGATCTGTAATATTTCGAAAAAAAAATGCAGGAGTTTGTATAGGTTATATGGACAAGTAGCAAGTTGCCCATCCCAATTAGCTGAAATTGACATTTCTCTTGCCGTATTGGTGGCTCTCACTGCGCATGGTGTGGTGTGATTACATAATACAGACTCTCCCTGCTTAAGTGTCAGTCATTTGCTTTTAGACAGGTGCATTGAATTGCTCTATCCATAATATTTTCCAAACGATTGTCCTCTATTTTGTGACTACGACTAAATTTGGACTGCAAATGTAAAAAAAAGAAATCCAACAGTCTGTGTGACCTAAGAACCCTCAGCCCTGACCTAATCTTTCACTCAAGGCAGTCACAACCAGAAATAGACTTTGTGTTAATTAGTCCCTTGTGTTTTCTGAATAACTACTTGATTTCTTTTGAACATCATGTAATGTAACCATATAACTCAGTGACCAAAAAAACAGTAAAAAAATAGATATACGGAAAGAAAAACAAAATAAATATTGGTAGGTAGAGTATTTTAAAAAAGAAAAGAAAAAAAAGAACTTGGGAGAACAGAGGGCAATCAGAGTCACAAAAATAGATAATAGGTAAGAGAATAGGTTCTAATCAGAAGCTCCTTCAGGTGTGATATAATAATCAATGTATAAAAGATGAAAAAAGAGAAAAGAAGAACTTCTATGTGTTCGTACTGTTTGTAAAATATGAGCAAATCCAATACAAAAAAAGACAATTTCTCAACCATCAGATCACTCAAAGCTAAGTATGGCACAAAAATGAAAAATAGGGGTGTTGTATAAAAAAGGGGTTCTCCTAAGTGAAAACAAACGTTATTCCTTTCCGAACTTTAACGTTAAAACTTGATGACGTATTTACAGATCAAGCTTTCTAAAGACCCTACAGGACAGAGACAGACAGCTAGCCCTAAGTGGTCATAGACTGCACTTAAAGGCGCGTAAGTGTAAGAAGTAATTAATAACTATTGTTTGCAAAATGAGAATGAGTTACAAATAAGATAAAAGTGCAGTATTGGTTGACTCTTAACAGGTGCTGCAGTCTTTCATCCGGTTTAAATATGAGAGAAATCAGATCCTGAGAAATTGTGCTCAACTTGAAGACTGCTCTCAAAATTTGACAAAGGATATATCCTTGATGGCTTCATCAACTTACTAATGACAGAAGGATTGTGATTAAATCGGTGATAAGAGGTAGCAGTTTTTTCCCCAGTAAAAGCAGAAGCCTAAAGACAACTAAATAATAGCTGTTCTTATTGTAAATTAGGCTTTGATCCTGCAAGAACATTTTAAATAGAACCAAAACTATTGCTAAATCCAGCCTTGACAGCTGATATTATTGTTACAGCCGAAATGAGGAGTCTAATCAAACTACAATAAAAAGTGTCTTTTCCCCCAAAATGAAAAAATCTCAGAAACCAACCAATCCCAACCTAGAGTATACAACACTGATTCACAAACCTCCACTTTTAATTTGAAGTTTTTGGAAACTAGCTGAACTCTATTCTTGATCAACTCCTGTTAAAGAGACATTTTTGATGAATGACGGTATACCTGCCGCAGTGAATTTTTCAGCTACAAATGTACTTGCCCTTTTTTAAATTACAAAGAGGGTGGTAGATAAATGGAACAGCCTCCCAATAGAAGAGGTAGAGACTAAAACAGTAAGGGAATTTAAACATACCCGAGATAGGCATAAAGCTATCCTGATTCTAAAACAAGACCAGATAATGATTAAGGTCTGAGTCTTTACAGCGGGTGAAGTGGACAGAGTCGATGGGCCGAATGGTTCTAGGTTTCGGTGCATATGTATTTTTCTGTACATACTGCAGGGTAAAGCATTTTATGTACATACACACCTGGCATGTTTCAGCTATTCTGCAAAAACTTGGTCTCATTAAGCTCCTATTAAAGTCAATGGGACTTCATAAGTCATGAATCGTACATTTGTTTTCCATTGACTTAAAAGGGCTCAGCTCTCAACTTGTGATTTCAGCTGACTTTGTGCAGTTTTTTACGTATGTCTCATGCTATGGATAATATTGGCAAAGAAAAAAGACAGAGTGCATAAATTCTTGCTTCCTGAAACTCACATGCTGGTTTTGTGAACATTCTTTAAATAACAATTAGTTTAATGACTGAAGTGTGCTGGGTACAGAGGGAATAATTATTGCTCCTGTTTAACCTATTTCCCCTGCCTCTCTGCCGTGAGTTTTGCGATGCCAGCTTGCTTAGGTCAGAGCTTAAAGATCTTGAATGCTTCCCTAATTACTTTATCCTCCTATCCCTCCTATCCATTTTCATATTTATTTTATGAGGCTTGAATTATATTTTGTTTAGCTTTAGCTGGCAAATGTGTGTATCTGTGCCGGGGCTTCCAGTAGCCATTTTTGGCCATTTTCTTCCAGAACACATATACATTCCACATGTCTGTCTGTTAGATCACTCAAATATACATACCGAATACTGCAGAGCAGTGCTTTACATGTGCTGAATGGTAATATATGAAATGTGTATCTGTCCTTGAAAAATTGGCTGATATGGCAACCATAGATCCTAGATGATTGGACAGCAGTTTACTCACTTGGAGGAATATTTTTAGATGACGCATAAACACTCTCAGCACCATGGACAGTGCCAGGATATGCATAATCAGCAATGTACTGAGATCTGCAGGCACTGTCTCATAATAGCACTTATATAGCTGTTATCAGACAAGATGCTTTACCCACAAACTTTTCCTTCTTAATACTTGCTGGTTACAGCAAAAATGTTTACTGTATATGTACATTAGTACATGACAGCAATGAACATTCAGCAGAATCATACATATAGAATGAATTCAGATTTCCAGGAATTACAGTATATTTAACTCAGTGTATTTTTTATTAATGTTTTGCTCCTGTTTATATTAGAAAGAACTGTGCATTAATCACTAATTAGCTGTTGTTGCAAAAATATAGAAAATCAATCCCCTGAATTGAGCAGATATATGCACCAAAGTATGCACAAATGTCAAGTTTTATATTTTGCCAAATTACAAATAAAGGTGGCACTGAGTCTCTCAGATAAAAGAATTGAATTCATATTAATATGATGGTGCCATATAAATCTATATATATATACCGTATAAATACTGTATAAATATATATATATTCATGTGACAATGGCACATATGCCTACTTGTTGAGACACACATGAGATCCTTATAGATTTTCTTAAGTCCCAAAATCTTATATAAGTGGGGGAATTTGGTCCATGCTCACTCATGTTGAGTAAGATCAATGCAGGCATTAAACTCGACAGCAGCACATCCTGCTATTGTCATGTATGGACCTACATTTTTAATGTTGATGTTTCACATAGAGCAAATATTAGTTCAAGTGTTAGGGTAGTCACTACTGGTTCCCTGTGGATTTGGCATAAATGGAGAAATGGGTCAAGATGTGCCTTAAAAGGGTGTACTCAGTGATGTACTTATGGGGAATTGCTGCCCTAAGCATGTCTGACTCAGAACAGCATTGAAGATGTCCCTTTTAGACACACTTCAGTCTTTAGGTAATAATCTCCTTGTACAGGAAGCTGAAATATGACATCATATCCTCATATCACAAGTGAAAGATGCTATGGAGGTCTATACAGATGTTGTTTAAGGGGAGATCAAGGGAAACCAATTAACCAACAGGTCAACAGGACCCAAGTAAAGTGAAGTGCTGCTCCTCATATATGCCACTCTTGGTCTATTCACCTTAGGAGAGAATATGCCACTTATGTATGTGTCAAAAAAAGATTGTTTCACTTTGGCAAAACGTTGTCTGACTGCAGTAACGTGTTAAACAAAGAAATGTAAGCAGACTTGCCATGTCTCCCCATTAAAATCACTTACAGGGATGGCTAACCAAGAAAGAAATGTGACGAACGTAAGATAGTATCTAAATCAATTACGATAAGCCGTATTATGTTCCTTTAAGAAGCTTGTTTCAATCTAAGCGCTGTACTTCATTATTTTGCGCAGGCCGTATGAATGTGCACGCTTCTGTTTTTATAAACAGCAATGTTCCAGTCCATTCTGACATGTACCAGTGTGTACTCTAGGTGGCAGCACAGAGTAAAAATCCGTTCAACCTGGACTGTATAAGAATTCCATAGCAAGTTTTATGGTATTTCAGTACAGGAAAAATAATATTATCATGTTACCATATATTGACAAGTTAACAATTAGGTTTTATCTGTGTAGCATCTCATTTTGAGTGTTGAACCTACTTTTGTCAAATCTAAAGGCAATAAAGGGTTAATGTAGGCACCATAAATAGGTTATAGTCATATACTGTATAACTATAATGTGTGCAGCTGCATTAGCCAACTAAGTCTTAGTACATTTGAGGAACAAACAAGGTAAAGATGGTAATGGATGGCTAGACAGACAGATGGCTACATCATGCTCCTTTACAGTTGTAAAATGTCAAGACTATATATTTGACATTGCAGATCTATAGTAATGCAGTGTGGGCCTGGTAATTCTGAAATGATGCATTCTGAAATTAGGACTAAAATGGGCGTATGATGTAAGGGTTGACATTTGGGTGAGATTAGGAAAAGCAAGTATAGTTTGTTTAATACATAGTACAGTTTTCATGGGGTAGGTTTTGTGTAAAGGTAGAAAATAACACAAAACCAACAGATAATGGAGTTTGTCGCTCTTTGCAACTAATAATTCTTTCTTTTTTTACATAGGAGAGCACCTCTAAAGTATGACGATGTGGTACCGAAAAGCAGGACCTTCAATGGGGCTGGTAGATCTTGACTCCCCGTTTCAGGATGTGTTGGGTTCAAGAGTAAACTAGCATCCTTTTTCTAGGTAACCTGTGATGCTCAATTAGTCGTGGCTGTGGTTACCATAGCAACAGTCTAGGAAGATTTCCAACAATTTGCAACACTGTGGTAACATTAAGGAAGAAGGGCATGGGAGAAAGTCAGCTAAATCTCTCTTCAAGACGTTTGGCAGGAAAGGGTAGAATATAATTGTATGCAATAAAAAAATACTTCCTACATTGTTGTATTTCACTCAGGGACATACCTAGAGTATTTGGCACATGGGGCAGATCCTGTATGTGCCCCCCCACCCACACACACACACTTTGAAACTGCATACTTTCTATCATAATATACTAGCACAGACATTGACGGTGGTACAGCATAACTGTTATTATATTCTGAGGCACACACTGACTGGGCACTGCATAACACCTATCACTATACATTGAGCCAGACATTGACAAAAATGCAGCAAAACCCCTATCACTATATACTTAGCCAAAACATTGATGTGGTGTAGGCCTACCACTTCAGTGTCTGGCTTAGTATAAGTAATGCACCGAAATGAAAATTCTGGACCGAAATCGAAAATGACCCCTCCACAAATTTAAAAAAATAAAACCCTACACTTTTATTAACACACCAAAATTGGACAAAAAAATTAAATAACATATCATATATATGATTGTTAATAGCAATCACAATCCTATCATGCCCAGGCATACCCAGATTCTTGTAATAGCTGGACTAGCATGCCCCGGTTCTAGCATGTACTGGTTGACTGGGCATAATAAGAGTGTGATTGCTGTTAACAATTATATATATATATTGATACTGTTATTTAATTTTTCTGGCCAAATTTGGAGTGTTACTTACTTTTAATAAAAGTGTGGTTAACATACCAAATTGGAAAACATAAATAAATAACAATATTATATATATATATATATAATTGCTAACAGAAAGCAGCCAGTACCTGGGAACCTAGGAACCTCGGCAAGGTTCCTCTTGGCTCTTCTTCTCCTGAGTCCTTCTGTTGCAGTAAGCGCAGAAAGCGGTGGGCATGGCTTCAGTGTTGTGCACTGGGATATGACGCACAGCGTCAGTAGCCACACCCACCACAAGGAGCAGGATCAGAGGTCTACATTAACAGACCTTGATTGTCTTTAAGCCGGTTAGAGGGAAATCCTTGATCTCCCCAACCGAGCCTGCTCCTCTTGCGGTGGACATTACTGTCCGTTTCTGTAGGGGTGTAGGCGTGGTGTCACCCCCTGATGAGCACCGCCCCCCGTCCCCCCGCTAGGTACGCTACTGATTTAACTGAATAAAAAAAAACGACTATTTTAGTTCCCTGAAAACAAAACAAAATAAAAAGTTTGCTGTATGTGTCATTGTATTCGATGCTCTCAGAGTATTGCCTTTGAAAAAGTTCTGATTCAATAGAGGCGAGCGGTTTAAGCCAGTATGAAACAATACTTTCATGTTCTAGCATCAATTCTCGATGCTGGATTGAAAAGGCAGAAAATAAAGCGAGAGAGAGAAAAGCCAAAAGGGTAGGAGGGAGATTGATTGTGGGAGACAATTGGTGATCTTGCGGAGAACTGCCTCGCGCTGTCAAGTGAGCAAGAATTGGGGACATTCACAGACTTGCGTAGCTATAAAAGAGGCACATTAGGATAGCTGAGCGCTAAACCTCATCTATTGGCCTCATCAGTGTTTAACCTATATCACGACTAAACAATATTTGCTCCAGACATTGTAACACAATAGCTCATGAAGTTAGTAAGGATGATGTGAATTGCAGTCAGTAACCTGACTGATTCTCCTCACCGCTTAAACTGTTAAATCCCAGAAAAAAATGCATTAACCCCATTTGATTGGCCCCAAACAAGAATGAATTGCTTTTAACTATTTAAGTACTAGAACATGCATCTTACAATATCTATTAAAAAGAAAGCCATTCAGATTACTGTACATTCCTTGGATCCTAGCGTTAAATAGGGAACCCTACGTCCAGCATAAAAATTTAATTTAGAGTTATTATACACAGGAGTTTATGAAACGGAATGTTTCAAAGTTATTCACCAATAAACCTGAATTATGTGAAAATACATATTTTTAATACACCTAATTCATGATATTCTCAGCAATCCAGTTATATCAGAGCAGGCCTGTGTATGCGAACAAGGTGCTGTATATATATATATATATATATATATATAGAGGGAGGGATGGATGTTTCGCATTGATGCATGTGGTGTGTGTGCCAAGGATAAGATGTGTCTGTGTATGTGAGACAGCGTCTGAGGCAGCCAGGGAGAATGGCACAATGCAGGCAGCTCCACATCCACCCTGCCTCCCTGCTTGCAGTGAAGGTTAAGTGCTGATATGAGAGTGATGTGCCCTCCCTGTCGGAAGGACAGAATTACCTGGACAGAAATCATCTCTGTGTATGATCTATTAAACAAGTTCAATGTGATGCACCCCCTCCACAGAGTATATGTACAGAAAAAATATACTGATTTCTGTGTTCATTGACAAACATGTCATTCTCACTTTTCTGCTACCGTTCCTGAATATACCCTTGATATTGTTTTATATCACCCTTTCATAGAATATCTCAAACACCTGATCATTCCCCTGTTACTCTGTCTGACCTTATCTTTTATAATACCCATAGGTACTGCATTACATGCTCTCTTACACCTACCCTTCTCTCTCTTAATGTATATTACATTGTATAGCATATACCAGTTACGCAGTGGAGACCCCAGAGTTTTGGGACGTTGACCCTTGCTGCAACCTAATTCTGAATTTACCAGCACCAGGTAATTTCAAGACATCTTTTTATATTCAATATGTTCAGTATGAACATTATGAATGAATGTTGCTTACTATGAACACGCATCCTCAATAAAGAATATGGATGAATAAAATACATGATGGGAATGAGAACCCACAGTAATGCTTACGTGTGGCCCCCTATTTTGTGATACTTCACCTGTATATATAACATAAACTCTTTTACCTGCTGCCCCCATTCTTTACAGTGAACATATATATCTATAGCCCTTAATGTTGCCTGAGGATGTTGGGCGGGTGGGGGATTAATTTAATAGTGCAAGCACAGTTTTGTCTGTAGCAGTGTGTGGTGGATAGGAAAAGCTGGATTCTGATTGGCTGTAAGGCACGAGCTAGGTAGTGGCGGGAAAGGGGAATGTAAATTGCGCTGCACGGGCAAAATCTTCACTGCAGGGGAGACCTGAGGTAGCTAACCAGCTTTAATTGCTGTGGGCTGAGCTTCCCACCCTCCCTTCCCCAAATGTCTTATTTATTGTTTTTTGTCGCGGTTTTATTGAGGGTATGGGTCACCAGCCTATTAGAGGTGGGTGGAGAGCTTTTCACTTTTGGTTGCAAGTCTGGCTAGCACTTATTCTGTATGAAGTTATAGGTATTTAAGTTATGGTTAATAAACGGTTCATTTAATTGTGTTTTATTAAAACCTCAACTTATTTATTTAAGGTTACTCGCGCTCAAGTTACTGCTCTCTGCCATGTACTCGCTTTGTCTTTATTAAATGAACAGTGATAAAGCCAGTACATTTAAGTAGTCAAAAGGAGCATTCCATGGTTGCCATGGGGATTGCTCCACTTGCAACCATTTGCACCAGAATTGCTCTTTATACATATCCAATACCGCTTTGGAGCATGGTCAAGCCAGGTTGCCAACCCTGACAAAAGTTGCAGTTGTCTATGGTGAATGGAGCAAACAGAAGACATGGCGGGATCTGATGCGTGGGACATCAACAAGCAAAAAGCAACCTATGGCTACACAGAGGTCAGATTGACTGTACCTATAGTTTTAGGTATAAACCTGTACATACAGTAGCTCCCTATATATTTTCCCACCATGTATGCCATACTCTCTTCATATCTTAAACCTTTCTGTTGGTCCGATCACTGTGGACCAGTGATACTATATATAGCTGCTCTTCCTCTGTCCATAACCTGAACGTGTATATCCCACCTTCTCAGCCCTTTATATACCAAGGAATTATATATATATGTATATATATTACATATATATATATATAGTCTCCTTTGTTGCCCTAGCACTTTATATATAGCACTTTCTATATAGTGATCCTATATACCTCTCCTTGTACATCTTTGTCTACTAGACTAACAAGCTGTCACTCATTTTAGACGGAATTCCAATACATTTTGCGTTCTCTATGAGGCCATAATGCCCTGCAGGTGCATTCATTGTATACATTGCTCTTTCTCAGCGTAGCATGCCTTTCCCTTTTTATATATATATAATATATATATATATATACAATATACAAACTTCCATATGTGACAACATTATCTGCCTCTTGGCCAGTGCATTGCTTTATATACATTGTATCCCTGTGCCCACATGCTCACCCTGCTTCCACAAATTTATCTCTCTAGGAGGATATATGGAGGGATTATACACCCCCCCTCCCTATACACCTATATGGCAAAGTGGTAGCATTCACGTCACTGTGCACTATAGATCGCCGTTCTCTCCCCATATACAAGCATATAAGTCGCTTTGCTCACCCCCACTCTCTCAATATGCATACTCCAGTATATCCACCAGCTCCCCGCTCTCACCCACCCGAGCTCATCTGCAAAGCTAATGAACCTGATCCCGAACCCCGCAAAATCCGAAGTAGTAACACCAGACTGTGCCGAGATACTTCATACAACTATAAGGAGCTTCCATGTGTAGACGCCGCATACAAAGCTGCTGGTTAACCAAGTGCCCATCGCACTGTCTAGAACAATCGGTACTTTTCTGTTCTACTCCAGAATTCCAAAAAAAACCCCCAAATACCGGTATATATATATATATTGGATTCATAAACATAAAGACACTTGCTCGTTCTTTCACTGATGTTTTTTAGGGTTTGCTTGTTTTATTTTGGGATCCAGTAAATAAAAATGCGAACACTACCCCAACACGAGTGGGGACCTGCGTGGAAAGAGGAGGAGGAGGTGGAGGGAGGGGAGACAAATTCAAGATGTAATTTGCAGCATTGTTGGATGTAGGGGAGGAAGGGAGAGAGAGAGAGAGAGAGAGAGAGAGAGAGAGAGAGAGAGAAAAATCCTCGTCCCTCTTGTGGATCGTTCTCTGAAAGGGGATACCATAATCTGTGCATTAATACAGCAAGGTGCAATAGCTGAAGACTTGTCTGGATAACCCCAGTGGGAGCACCCCGAGGACATATAGCCATTTAGAAGATTTGGGAGTGAGAAGAAAGGGGGCAAAGAGGATCCAGAGCTGCCATCTCCCCAGTGCAGGGTGAGACTTGGTTCATTCCGGCTGCAGAAGCAAAGAGCTGTTCAATGTAGTGGGGATTTTCTTCTTCTTTTTTTTTTTTAGCAAGAATACCTGACCTCCTTTTTTTTCCAGAGATCCCTGCAGAAGCTGCCATGAAAACCACCTCTGGATTGCTGAAGTGGGGGGACAGGACAGGGTGCAGCTGCACAACCAGGAGAATATGGGGGGCATGGTGGGTTTTTGGGCTCCTGGAAGTGCAAAGTTGGAGCAGGCTTGCGTTCATCAGTTTTGGTCTACTGGCTGCATCAGCAACGGGTAAGTCGTCGGGAAATAAGCCTTCTTGAGTTGGGCTTGTGTAGGACCAGAATCTTGAATGATTATTGCTATGGTCAATTTGATGTTTTCCTACAAGCGCCTATAAACATCCTGCTCCTGGGGAGAGCAGTCTCAGCACAGGAGATGCATGCTGGCTGCTAATTATACAACCTGTCTGGGATGCTGTGGTCCAGCATCTCATCATAGAGACTATATATATATATATATATGCACGATCCCTGATAACCATATGCATTGGCATCTATAGAACCTGCCATTGACAGTATTGTGGAAATCATTATATATTGGAAGGTATATATATTGCAATGCTGTGCTGCGCTCTGTGTCAGATGATCTGATATTCTGATGTAGTATATAGGATGCTCAGTGTAGAATATACACCATACCTGTAGGAATCTACCAACAGTATTAATGAAATGACATATTGAAGAGGCTGGTGTCTGGTGTTCTGTGGTCATTTGGTGCCTTCACACAGTCAAGGCTTGGATCTCGCATATGCTGCAGGCATAAATCATCTACCTTTTCTTAACACGTTGCCAACACTTTTTGTTTCCTAATTGATAAGAGTACAAGGGTGCAACCAACTTTACATTGAAATGATAAATGTATGTGTGTTTTGTAAAATACTTTAGAGACTTAAAAATGTTCCTCTAAATCAGAAGCCAGAATTCTTTTTTTTTGTCCACCCTAGACATTAAAAGTATCATACATTTTTACTAGTCTACTATACTTTAGTAGTAGCCCCTGGCCCAAGGGCTTGTGGAAATTTCCATCATTCAGATAAACATCTCAGGGTATAATGTGTAGCTTGGTTGTTGGAGAACGTAGTGTATGATTTACCATTCCAAGCATCTGGAGGTGGCTTTCCTCATAAATTGATTTCCTTGGGGAGACCTCATGTCTTTATCTGGACATGATCTAACTTGACCTGGACTCCTGCTTTAAAAACTGTGCATTTTTCACTGTCCTCTGCTGAGATTTTAGCTTTTTTTTAATCAAACAAAAGGGTGTCTTATACCTCCAGGAAGCATTTAACCCCTTAATGACTGTTGAAGCTGTGTCTCAATGCCTTAATTCTCTTCAAACTCCTCTACTTTTTTTTCTATATATAAATCACAAGCTTACCCGCTACTCACCCTCGCCCAAACATACATCACTTTATTTTGTTTGTTTAACTGTTAAGATGTTTAATGTGTGGTATCCTCCTGTTGGTCACTAAATTGTTTTTTGTCTTCATCTTTAAATCTACCCATGCGAGATTTGTATGTTTTAATTAAAATTGCAATTAGACATTTTACTACTAAAACTAGGATGTGTTTTTTTTAATTACCAGTTAATTACACAATATTTTGTTACACAGCTATCATCTTTGTGATGCTTAATGATGGTGTCTGGAAGTGGTGTAGGGAGATACCAGAAATATCTGCAGTATGCCCCAATGTTATTATGTTTAGCAGAGCTAACATAAGAGATACACATATTGGGTGACTAGACTGTCATTGTTCAAGGGTATTTTATAGAGATTAGTCTAGTATTACAGTATCACCGGATATAATTACATATTGGGCATCTTCTGGGTTATCTAGCAGGCACCAGTACAAGAGATCAGCAAGGCATGTGTGTTTATATATATATATATATATATATATATTGTGTGTGTGTATACACAGATATATGGTGTAGTATATATATATATATATATATATATCTGCCTATAAGCATGAATGGGTCCTAATAAATGTACTAGGTTAAAATAGGCTTCATGCGCTGATCTCTGTCCTGTGCGTATGCTGAAACACTTTTAGTCTATTGCCACATTCTAAATGCAGAGGTTAACATATTATTTCCTTTTAAATAGCCTTCATTACAGTACCTATGCTTTTCATCTCAATGATTATGATAGGGTATCATTAGTCATAAATGATTCATCTCCCCAAGCTGTGCATGTCTGCATTTTTTATATTATTATGTTGTGTATTGGGATATATGCATAGGATGGTATGATATGAGACTTTTTAATGCCTGTGAAAAAGTGAGACATGGGCATGTGTCAGATGATACATTTTAACCAAGGCACTTGGGACATGTGCGTGTTCCTTGGATGCTTGTAAACCTTGGTATTGTGCTCTTCAATACCAAGAGTACAAAATAGCCTTAGATTTGCTTCAAGTTAGCCTCACTAGAGGCTATTCCATTTTTATATCACATTTCGTCTAACATTTCTGTGTAGTTCTTAGTTCCTTCCGAGAATGTACAGTCCTCTGTAGTCCTCAGTCCTCCACAATATGTTGCTTTGTATAGTTGTGGATAAGTAATAATATTGCTTGTTTAAGAATTAAGAATACATGTTCACCATAAGAGTGATGGCATGTAAGAACGAATGGAGACAAACATCACAACGTCTTTGGTATTGGGAAGAGCTGTGGATAACGTAAAGGAATACATGAAACTGGGTTTTCTTTAATGAAGAATGTGTTGGAAACAATCTTGTGTCTATGAGAATCTAGCCGTATGCTATGTTCTACAAAAACACAGCTTGGCTAGTCTACTAAGAGTCTTCACATTTCATTGCGTGATCTTCAAATTAGTTTGGACTTTGATTCTTGACCATGCTTTAGGTCGTAGTGTTGAAAGGCCATAAGCCCATGCAAGATAATGGGGACCGACTCCTCCTCTATCCTTTCAGACATTGTAGCAGCAGCAGCACTGCCGACCTCAAGTAAGCATGGGTTGATGAGAAGAAATACACATGAGAATTATTGGGGTTCCTACTTTTATGTCTTGTGTAACACAATTTAAAAATACATTTTGTCAAACAGATGTACCAGTAATACTCATTCAGTGATCTGGGAAATTCTGATCTATGATAGACTATCCAACACAACAGTATAAACATCACAGATAGAGTGTGGAATGATTTATTTTATCCAAGGTCAGTAAGGGACACGAAAAAAAAGAGCTTGGGTAAAATTGTAAGCAAACAATTGACAATTAAAAACTGTAAGGTTTTCATTAAAATAGAACAAATTACAATCTCCAAAACCTATCTGTGCAAAAGTATTAGTAGTGCTGCTTAACAAAATGTTCATAATTTTTCAGCCACAGCAATCAAATGCATCTTACGCTGAGCCAAGAGTCATTTTGACTCTGGGGGCCAATAAAATAGTTCCCTTTGCCCCTTGCTCATGCAGAATGGTCCCTGCCACAATTAAGTTGCAATTAAACGATTAAAGTTTATTGGTATACACAGCTACACTAGTTGATTAACTGCTTGTTAATGAGGGAAGTCCTAAGATTCCACCAGGACCTCCAGCTCTTCTGGGAATCTCTGCTATGATAGAATGCAATGCAAGTCACATGTAGAGGAGACAGAACCAGATACTTTAATACAAAAAAGAAGGATGTTTTCACATCTTCAAACTCCCCACTAGCAAAGTTATTTTCAGTGTACTTGCACAGTTATCTGAAATAAGTGAATTATATCTAATGGACAGGCAGTTCAATTAGCATCCTGTAGTTATTGCATACCAGGCCAGGATGCGATAAACAGATCAGACAGTACTGTGTATTGTTATGTGTTATTTACAAACTTTGTTATACCTCAGTTCAGTATTACATTTTTTATTTTTTTTTTAAATATATCATTAATGTTGGTTATATTTTCTAGAGTATTGACAATAACGAGATACAAAAACAAATTAATAACACAGAATAAGCTTATAAAATTTAAATTGATTCTTTATTTTTGGAAGCAGCAGTTTAATTACAAAAAAAAATAGCTCTAGCCTGTTTGAAGCTATAAAAATGGATGATAAATTCACTAGTTTAAGAAAAAGGTAAGTAGCAGATTTCATTTCAGAGCACCATCTATAGGCCAAAAATATCAATTATCAAGCCGTATATAACAGTTCACGAAGTAAAAGACTATTTTCACCCTTTTGAAGAACAGTGAGTTACCTTGATTTTCATGGAAGACTTTTAACATTTTAAAGCTTGGTAAATGATCTAGGAATGCAAAAACCATCTAAAAAATGTATCTATCTATCTATCTATCTATATATCTATATATGACCAAGAATATGTGAACATCCGACCATCACACCTAGATGATCTTGTTGGACATACCGCATCATGGGCCTTAATATGGAGTTGGCCCTACCTTTTGTAGCTATAGCAGACTCCATTCTTCTAGGAAGGCTGTCCGCAACATTTTTGTATTTATGTGGAAATTTGTGCCCATTTAGCCAAAAAAAACATTTGTCAGGTCAGGATGACCTGTTGGAGAAGAAGCCCTGGATGAAATTGGCATTCCATCTCAAAGGTGTTCATTGGGGTTAAGGTCAGGTCTCTGTGCTGGCCACTCAAGTTCCTCCACACCAAACGCATCCAACCATGTCTTTATGGACCTTGCTTTGTGCATAGAGACACAGTCATGCTGGAATAGAAAAGAATCTTCCCCAAACTGGTGCCACAAATTGTAACAATTTTTATTGTTATAAGTGGTAGGATGATGGCAGTATTTATGAAATCAGAACAGGCTACATTTAAAAAATAAAAAATGAAATGACTAATCATAGTAACCAATCGCATAATGTTGGCCAGAATTGCGTCAGTTTTTTCTCTGTATATTTATGTCTCAATCAGTTAGATTTTATTAATTTAAAAGAAGCACACGCGCCCATATATACCGTATTTTTCGCTCTATAAGACGCACCTGCTGATAAGACGCACCTAGATTTTAGAGGAGAAAAAAAAAGGAAAAAATATTTTGAGCTAAAAAATGGGCTAAAATATTTATTACAATAACTGAATAAGCTATGAACACAGTAAGACACACGCAGTAAGACACACACAGACACAGTAAGACACACACAGACACAGTAAGACACACACAGACACAGTGAGACACACACAGACACAGTAAGATACACACACAAACACAGAAAGACACACACACACACAGTAAGAACACACCACAGTAAGACACA